>JAHZMX010000494.1:0-27176 GCA_027743895.1 Seira musarum
ACATGAAAATTCTAACCGAACAAGTACGTTTCATCATGTTACAATACTTTTGTGCATACCAGCCATTCTTTACCCGCGTCATATTTAGAAAATATGTTTTCTACATCAAAAGGGAGTAATAATGATAACTCTTGCTCTATGAGTTTTATTTCACAGGAAGAAAAAAAAGACGTTTTCTCCACTCTTTACACCTGCGTTGATAATAGTGGTGTGGCGTGGTTGTAAAGGAGCCAGTCAAGTAGTCAAAGAACTTGATTTAATGTATTTGCAATAATACCGTACACAAAACCCAGCCTGGTCGAACACATCACTGAGCTGAGTATATGTCCAAACATGATGTCTATGAATTGTACGTTTTTATTATCACAATTTCAACCTCAACTCGTCTCGGAAAGGCTCAGATCGAAATAGTTTTTACCTCTTGGTTTGCGAAGGGATGCTTTTTCTTGATGAGAGCAGTGAAGAGAATAACAATGAGCCTTGTAAAACTGCTAGAATTTTTGTTAATGTGAGAGTATGCACATACATGTACCGTACTCATTCAGAGGTTGCTTCAATCCCACAACCATCCCTTCTCCTCTGAGTTCAGGCTCGGCTTCAACAATGCCCTGCTGATGAATTTTTATTATTTTGTTAAATGCAAAACGCAGGTGTATTCGTCGCGGCTCATGTTGAGTCTGAAGAAGCAACAAGTGGCAACAGTGAGGGATGATGAAGATGAGGGTTGTTGTATTTTCTTCATGCTGCTGGTAATGGTGGTTGTTCTTTCTTGTGCATTCATAAGTTTTTATTCTTGTGGTTAGTCCTAATACCGTACGAACGAGTTGGGGATGCGATGCACACAGTGGACACTTGCTATCTCAAAATGCTCGCTGGCTTTTAAGGTGGTAAAGTACTGAATTTGATTCTTCTTAGAACAGGTATGAAGATAAAGTGAGTAAACTTCTACAATGATAATACCTCGAGGCACCCCATCAGACTAATGTATAAAGCTATTAAAGGAAAAAAACGCAAGAAGTACGTTACTCGCAGAAAAACTTATTTGGATTGTTAAAAGAATGTATGTATGTACATGTACCACATTGTTACCTATGTCTGCTTCTTCTCTTTTCTTCACAATTGTTGAGCATTGTAGTAATCTACTTTATCATTGATTGTGCTGTGAGAAGACGAAAAAGAAAAAAAAGTTAAAGAAGTAGATGGAAAATGAAACGCCTCCAACGATTTTCTTACCTGGCCAGGGAAGCGTCTAATCAGTCTACGTTAGGTCTTGTCGACGTACATTCCTCGTCGAAGCGGTCGTCGACGTGTGGCTTTCATAAATACATGCTAGTGACCACGGCTTATTATTCGAACGTAACGAAGAAATAATAACAATCTAAATCCGAGTAGCAAAAAATGTGAAGCTTTGCGATAAAGTTGTACAAGGTAAAGGTAAGGCAGCTACGATAACGAACGGAGAATACGGATGTTTTCTGAAGATTCCTTCACCTTCATCAATTAAAATTTGCAGGGTCGGATTGGAAAATTAAATTTTTTTTGTGAAATCATAGGTATCTACTAGTTTTTGTTTGTGAAGTCTGAACCGGAAGTTGCCGGCAAGATTACCCATAATTTCTTTTTTGTTTTTTTCTCATCGTGCCAAATTAAGTAAGAAAACTAGATTAGTGCTTCGACTTGTGACAAAGTTCTATTACTCTCCCTGGATTTCTGTGATACTCTCTGGAAATTCAAGAACAATATAAAATAGAAAGGGAAGTGAGCGTGAAATTCTAAAGTGTCTCTAAAGAATTGAAGGAAATTGAGAATTCTTCTGACAAGGTTAAATCAGTTCTTTTGTGTCTCTGTATTTCAATAATACGAGAATTCGTACAAAAGAGAGAAACATATATTTTTCAGGTGGACGAAAAAGTGAAGTGAAAACATTTATATTTTGGGATTTATTCAGACATGAGGAGAAGTGATTGTTCGTAACACTTGTGGAACCTTAGTTTACCAAGGTATGTCTTGTAACTTCATCTTCCTTTTCGGCTTTAATAATGATAAAGAATAATTGTGGATTAATGCAAATGGAGACAAATCTCATCTTTTTACTTTTACTGCTAGAATCATTCATGATAAAAGAGTTTTAAGGAATGTTCATTCCTTTAGAAAAAATGCAGAAGAAGGCATCGTTTCCTTTTGAAAAGATAACTATAAAATATTATACGTGTTTTTTTCACCTCACATCCGTGTGTCACAGTCGAAAAAATAGGTGATAAAATGAGTGGCAATAAATCATTAGGCGCATTTTTAAAGATATCACAGGTATGTTTGTGAGCTCACTCGAAAAATATTGTTCTCGGAAGAAGGGAAAAGGTGGGTGCTTTTGTCAGTGTATTAGAATTTATATATCTTGCGTCCACTTTTGTGACTTGGAGGCAAAGGGCCTTGCTTTGAGATGTTAAGGAGAAGAAGAGTGATTTTGAATGCGAATGAAATAAGGTACGCACATACTTTTCAAAAAAGGGAAACCGCATGAGTTCAGTAAGAAGGGTCTATTTCTGGCTGTATATCGTTTTGCTATTCGATTTTGAATGCGAATGAAATAAGGTACGCACATACTTTTCAAAAAAGGGAAACCGCATGAGTTCAGTAAGAAGGGTCTATTTCTGGCTGTATATCGTTTGCTATTCGGTTTTCCCATGACCTGAATCAGACATAGGAAAACATACTCGGAGGTGCACGGAAAGACACATCCGTGCTTGCTTCTCCCTAATTCTCTTTCATCCATGTCATTGGCTTTGGCTTAATAATGTGAAACCATTTGATGGTAGGAGAATTAAAAAGGAAGGTAGTGAAATGAACCTTCATTCCAAGAGGGTTTCAAGAAAGGAAAAGTTTCCCGACTACCTGGCGTTATATGGTCATGAGATATGAGTCTAGAAAATTTTAATGAAAGAAAAAGGGTCCGTTTCAGATATTCAAAGGGGGAATGACCAGATTTGACTAAATTCAGAAAAAGTGACTGTAGGACAATTTGGTTTGGGACCTGCATAGACCTATGCGGAATCATTAATTATGGATAAGATTTTACAATTTCAAACAAGACAACCACAAGTTGTGTCTTTTTCACTGGGTCATTGGCATTTATTAATTACGTGCTCTAGTCTAAAATATTGACATGTAGAAGAATATAATTGTGTTTATGGAGCAATGTTCCTTTAATTGTTGAGCATTTTTGTGACAAATTATTTTCATACGATAATTTACGATCATCTTTATTGCTTGAACGCTGATTGTTTTCACTTTTGTAATTGCTAATTTGTGAACAGATTCTGCGTACTGTGCACCTATATTTTATTACCAGTTTCATAATTGTCTTTTGAAAGTAGGATCCCTGGCTGGATTTTTATTTTTTACTATTACAACTACATGCCCATCGTAGCATGAGATCGTAGCACTCTATCTCTAAAGTGTCCACATCCATCATTAACCACTTAAAATAAATGGGAATTGTATTTCATGCGTATTAAAATTAAACGAATTGATGCTTGACAAAAATGCAGGAATTTGACTAGGACAAGTTGTATTCTGGTACAAAAGCCTAGCCATGCTGATTGTTGCAGCTGTCAAAACACTAAATATGGCGGATAGTCAAACGATTTTATTGTTATTACCACTTTTAAATGAAGTCCATTGCACTGAATTGTGAAACTATACAGCACAAAGTTCCATCACCCACTCGATATTTCATGCTTATGAAATGCGTCTTAAACGTTTTGCTTTTTTATTACATTCGCCGTTGGAAAGTAATGTGTTATTGATTTGTAACTCACAAGAATTGCTTTACAATGGAAATATGAGAAGATATTTAGTGAAATGAATATAAAATTCTAATTCAATGGAAAAGATGAATGTTGAGATTAGACAAGATGGTTTTTGAGGTCATGCGGACGACTTGAGAGGTTTGTATAGAAAACGATTTTTTTGACATTCTTTTGCAGTAAATTTTGCAAAGTGAAGCATGTTACTTGCGTAAAGTGTCCTTTGAGGAATTTATAGTGAAGTCTGGCGATTCTACATACTACAAAAAAGCGTATAATATACACTTATACTGGGTCTTGGGCCTAAATGAATATTTTTGTTTCCGATAAAAAGACGCTTTTTAGATTTTTTTGTTTCAAATCCAATTTTCAAAAAGATGGGAAAATATTGTGTACAGTTAAGCCGATATCATTGTTTAAGTCTGCAACAGAACATATCTGCCGTTTCGACGATATCTGCTAGGGATAAATGATTGCAAAAAATAGAAGCGGAGACGGTGTAAATGTAACAAGGCACGCACGCTGTGTGTTCCTTGTATACATCTCTTCCACAAAAAAACTACAATAAAGTAGGTAATGTGGATTCAGATTGGCTTTTTCTGAAAGAGTCCTTTTTTGTACGTAATAATTTTTTACTATCCTCTCGGTTCGCTTTTCTCGCAAATCGTATTATATTTTTTGATGTAGAAAAACTATCATCTCAATAGCAGTTGTAGATTGCAATGTTCGGCATTGTTATGAAAAAATAGGTAAGAGGTTTTTCCTACTACGATTCAGTCAGAATTGCGAATGTGATGGTTGTCTTTGTGAAAAAAAAGTGTTGTTTACCGACATTCCCAGTCATCATCATTATCCTTTCGAGATGGGGAAAAGAAGAAGACGCTCTTGAAGGTGTTGCCGCGTTTCTAAACAGACCTATTTCCACACTTGCGTGTGTACTTGTCACAACAATGAAGTTGTGCTTCACATTCTTAAAAATTGCAAGGCAATCTATGGCTCTTATTATTTTTTTACGATTCCACTTCAAATTACTTACATTATTATTACTGATGCATACATTGGTTCTTATGAAGACTCAAATCTCGATTTCAAAAAAGTGGGGGATGGAAAATGATGGTCATAATTTAAGCGAAGAAAAATATTTCAAATGAAATCGGTTTTTGTATTCATTAAATAAGCGAATTGCTTCTCTCTATTTTGAAAACTCAAGGTAAAGTAGACCCTGACTAAATGAACAAATTGAATAAGGGTGTGGACAATGACCTAGTGATTTTCCAAAGCAATTTTTAAGGTCCAATTCATTCTTAAATTATCCAGTTGAACCTTGGCTCTCTCTCGTTTAGAATGGTACATATATTTGGAGTACATTTAATAGTGCAAAATGTCCCCGAACAAAATCGTTATTGTGATGTGATTGATAGTCAAAATAATGTTCATAAAACTTGGCTAGAATCTTGAACGCAGAAAGATTTAAGCACGTACGTCACATGTTCGAGGATTAAAATGAATGAGTTATGATGAGTAAAGTCCTTGCTGCTTCTTTGATACAAATCTTATTTTGGTTTGGCTCCCCTTGGGTGTAAGCCGTCCCATCGACGAAGGAATAAAAGTTGCATGGCTATTCAAATGTCCCAAGTCGAGTCCTATAATTATAATTTTCTTCAGATGAATAGATAAAAGGTCCTTTAAATTAACCAATTGCAATCGTTTTGCGACATATGCACGTATCCTTTTGAAAAGTTTGACGCATAAAGTATGACAGCAACACCTTGCCTCTGGTTCAACGCGGTCTTTAGCCATGTAATTTGTATTTTTTTAATCAACAAACTATTTTTTCATTATCCACAGCATCAACATCACAGTCATCATCGGCATTCCTTTATTTTATCGGGAGCTCGAGTAGAATGGCAGAGTTCACATACGCATTAATTATATCAACAATGCGAGCTTGTTCAAGGTGGCATTCAGGAAAATAACATGACGAAACCTTGTGTATTTAAATTAGAATAGATATAAATTGTCACCCTCGAACAAAAAAAATACACAAACCAGAGAGCCTTTCTACTGGTGTTACACGTTGTTTTAAACGAAGCTCAAGTTTGTAAAAACTAGGTAAAGGAAATTCGTATGCATTTTCGTTTGGGAATAATATTTTTTATGCAATAGTGATGTTCACATGCTCACTATAAATGGTATACTCATATACTGCGACATATGCCAAAAGAAATATGCTAGTGACTTGACAGCAAGAAACAAAGGAATTTCTCATCATTTTCATGAGTAATTGAAGGAGCCAAGATGCTCGTAAAATGAAACTGTCATTTGTTTTCTGTTGCCTTGCTCATCATCATCATCATTTTTATTTACAGGGTTGAAAACAAAAGCGTTCAGAATGCTGTCGTAGCGTACATATGACGCTATAAATATTATGTGCGTCGTGCGTGGTGCAAATGATACAGTTTTATAACCGTTTATTTACTTAAGCTGAGCAGGGGGCTTCTATTATAATGTAATAGGGGTAGCATGAGCTAGCAATTTAATCACTTCTGAAAAATTGTGGGAGTCCAACACGGTATTTTGTGGCTGGTTTCGTGCTTTGTACGCATTTGTGGAGGAGAACTGTCTCCTTAAAATTTTTGAACTACATTTTTGTGCTTTTGTCTTATTTTTTTAGGACCATCACCAAAAACAATGGAAACATTTGATTTCATCCGTTTAGATTACATACATATGTAACGTCCCAAGCTGTAATCTGTTACCTCTGAGTATTCAAAGTTTAGTACAGATACCAACTCTTCATCGTTGAATAAGTCGAGCTAATAGCATCAATAACATTGCATCCAAACTCCAAACTTTCAATCTTTTTGTTTTTGTCGATTTTTATTTAAACTCATCCAATCAATCAATGCTTTAGCCGTGAACAAAACTTTTCTTTTATGTTCCCTTCACACCAGCTCTTTGCAATGTTAAGTTGAATAGGTATGTATGTACCAAGCACGCATGAAAGTAAAGTGATTTTGCCATAAAGTGCACACGAGAACATCTACGACTCATCATCATCAGCTAGGCAGTTAGAATTATTAAAGTTATAGTTATAATGTAATGTGAAGCTACTAATGCAATTCATGTTATTATTTCTTCATCGTTAACCAATACCCTTAAAGTTTATGTGTAAATTTGCCGAGAAATTCCCATACCGATCAAAGAAAATGATACGGATGAACTCCAATGAATGAGAGTAAACCGCTGGCTCAACTCAACTCACTCATGTGCATTTTTTGTTACAAAGTGCAAGTGGCATGGCATTACTGTTTATGTTGACCTCATATAATCCTCAGCATGCATCACATTATCATGTTCCCATGCTCAAAAACAAAGCAATAAACCATGCGCTTATTTGTGGCGTGTTCAGGTGCATCTTTTTCTATGAAGCAGGGAGGCAGGCAGGAAAACGTCAAGAAAAAGCGGAGCAGAAATAATAATAATAATAATATGAAATATTGATATCAATTATGATTATTGTAGAGCTGCTATAAGTGTGAAGCATGTACTATTAATAAGTAGTATATCGTAGGCGTACTCCCTCTCCTCCCAAGGAAAAAAGGTGGGTGATGATGCGTCACTTTTTTACGAAAAGAAGAAAAATTGTGTTAGTAGTGTAATAATACAATTAGCGAAAAGTAAAACATTTTTTCTACGACTGAGATTTGCTTTGCAAAAAATTATCGTGATTTTGATTTCTTTCATGAACACTGAGTATTATAGCACGAGCTAGGAGTAACGCAATTTAAACAAAAAGAATTGAAAGCAAAAGCGTAGCGTTTTAGTCTAGAGGAAAGAAAAAAGTAGCGTGCATGGAATTTGGCTATAAAAAATAACTTTATTAAATAGCTACATATTTACAACTTAGAATTTACATTTTCAGGGGGTAATGGATTGCAGTAATTTATTATTCATGCATTAAATCACGCATGTCATTATCTCAGATTTCCATTACACATCAAGGAAACATTCTTGAAACTTTTATACTAGAGATCTGAATCAAGATTAGTTTACTTACATCCTTGTTTCATATAAAATTGAAATTGTTTCGAATTAAAAGTACTAAAACACTGTTATATTAAGCATATCATGCTGTGAAACATATGCCTTTTTTCNTAGAGGAAAGAAAAAAGTAGCGTGCATGGAATTTGGCTATAAAAAATAACTTTATTAAATAGCTACATATTTACAACTTAGAATTTACATTTTCAGGGGGTAATGGATTGCAGTAATTTATTATTCATGCATTAAATCACGCATGTCATTATCTCAGATTTCCATTACACATCAAGGAAACATTCTTGAAACTTTTATACTAGAGATCTGAATCAAGATTAGTTTACTTACATCCTTGTTTCATATAAAATTGAAATTGTTTCGAATTAAAAGTACTAAAACACTGTTATATTAAGCATATCATGCTGTGAAACATATGCCTTTTTTCAAGAAGAATCAGGAAGGAAGTACCATGTTTCACTAATAGATCACCGTGGGTAGGAAAACATCATTTTATTTTCAATTTTTCAAAGGCTTTTCACTCAAAAATCAATGGGACTCCTACTGCAAAATGAATGTCCCTTTTAAATAAAGTTACGTCACATTGAGCGAATTGAAAAGAAAAGCCAAGCAAAGCACAAAATAATTTGTTCGAAAAAAGAAAAGAAATACAAGTGGTCGGTATCTTCTGTTCTTAACGATGACGTTATGTCCGTATATGTGTATAATATCGTAGGATTGTTCATTCATCAACTCGTTTAGCAAAAAATCGCACATCCGCCTTTACTCCTCTTTGTAAATTGGTTAGCGGTACTTTCTGGTTAATCTCCAGTCATTCATTCACACATTCATTCCCTCGAAGAAAGAAACAATTCAAGAAAAACATGTCAATACTGTTGTAGGCATTACAAAAAAGTGCAGGAGGGGCTCATTCATTTTCGTCAGTGAAAGCATTCCTGCCTTCTTTATTTCTACCTTCTCATCACATTAAAACTGTACTTAGGTCTAAAGAATACCTGGTTCTGGTTTAAATAAATGAGCCAACAGTTTTAGAAGAAACGAGAGGTTTTTTTTTAATACACCAGAGGAAATCAGCCCATATGATGTCCTTCTCGCCAACCAAACCTTCATCTCATCTCATCTGCTTCTTTTGTTCAGTTACGTAACGTAAAAGTAGTAATGTACGCATCTGAATAAAATGGGAAGACGGACGGACGTTTACAACTTCTCTATCACTATCATTAAGGTGGTCATTTTTCATTACGAAATAATGGCGAATCTTATGCCAGCATATTTTACGGTAGCGTAATAAATGACGACATAGCGGTACCACTAATGTAGATGAATTTATTAGACGGAGACTCATCATCATCATGATCATCCCCTTCCCAATCTCAACTAGACAATTCAGATTCGTTGCATTGTGAAGCACTGCTAAAGACTTTTTGATTTTTTGTCATGCAACTTAACTCAAACTGATGGTTCGTGTGCAACCAAGAACATCCATGAAAAACACACTCCCTTTACTTTGAAACATGTCGCAGAGTCGTAGTACTTGCATCATAGAAAGATTATGATTGCAATTGAAGATAAAATCATATTTTCTTGCTTCTCCTCTTTTCTACCGGGCTTATCTCATAACTCAACGAATCCCTTCACAAAAATAATGCTGATGTGTGGAAATCTAAGTTTGTGATACCCGACACGACAGGCGCGAGGTACACAAAAATAGTGGAGGTCACCATGATCTCATCTTCCAACTTAAAATCAACTAAGAAAAGAGTGGATTCATCCTACCATTCTACCTGAGAAGTTAGTATGCAACAAGGGCCAGAGTTAAACCAGAGCCATTAAAATGTGGCAAAGCTTAAAACCCGACTAGGCAGACCCGAAAAAAATATAATTTTTGTCCTCTCCCCTGAAAAAGAAATCATTTTCATTCAGTCAGTCAGCAGCAAAAATAAGAAACCGTACTAAAAGCTCGTCAAGTAAGTTTGTTGAAGGTGAAGGAACAAGATATGGATGAGCAGGAGAAGGTGTTTTGCATACTCAAAATTATTAGAAAAGTAACAATATTTATCCAATTCGCGTCTTTCGTATCGGGAGGTATGCAGGCCTGTTGCGTTCCACAGTTTAAGCCGTGTGCTCATAGAAAAAAGCCGGTAATACTTATAAGCGAACTGGTAATTGCAGAATATAATTCATCTAGGGATTCAAAAGAAATAGTGTCGTCTTCTCGCCGTATATATTTCTTTTATCGGATGGACGTGTTTTCTGACGTATTTCACTTGTTTAGAATTTAAAAAAGAGAGAAAGAAGGTGGTAAAGCGCTCTCTCACACAACACGTGTAGAAATTCAGACTCGGAGAAAAAAAATCCGTTGTATTTTGTAATTCATACAAAAGAATCTGCTCGCTCAGGTAGGGAGTAATTAGCATATTACTAACTTCTTTTCTTCTACGAGTTACTGCTACCCCTGCTGCCTACCATTCTGTGTGAAATGGAATGAGAAATCATTCAAGTTCAATTGGCACTTTTTGTGGATTTCACAGTTATGTACGGACGTAACAGGTCCTACTTTGCTAAAGAGGACAGACAGAGAGAAACAATCTTCAGAGACGAGTTTCGAAAGGAATGAATACGGAGTGAGTGAATGTTGCGCAAATGTAATGTGAACTCATCTTGAATTGAGTGAGTGAGGAAGATGTTATGATGACCCTATCCAACATTACCATAATCTCTGTTTTTCCCTCTTGACTTGACCAAACGATTTGCTAGCAGAATAACTTATGATTTTGACTAATGTCAGAATCCAACCAATGATGAATGTCAGCTCTAATATCATAACCATCACAGGCAGGTTTTTGTATTTTTTTGGGTTTTACGCGATATCCAGTATATTCATTATACGATTAAATAAGTGTCAGGGTTCATAAGCAAACGGAGGATGGACATGGGTACGAAACAATAAACCTATGAGGTGTCTCCAACCTTCCGGAAAATCAGAATTATTTCTGAAAGCACAAAATTATCCAACTGTCGTGATAAATGGTTAAACTCCCTACTAATTGACCACTGTAAGATTTTAATTATAATGGGAATCATAAAACTTGTGCTGACAAAATTAGATGTCAAGTAGGAGTAACCCAGTCTGTTAATATAAAGTGGTGTGAAATAATAAATTTAAATTTTTATTACTCATGAAGAAAGATGAAGATGGCTAATATTCTTTTAAAAAATTTCCCTGCCCTCACCACCTCCGATTCTCCGCAGTTGGCAAAAAAATATGTGCAGAAAAGTTCATTTTTTTGGATCCGCCATAAAAAGAATACGGTAACAGGGACATTTGTGGCCGTGATGAGTAAAGCAGTAGTAGCTCATTCATTTTTTTGAGAAGGTCAACGGTCTGAACTGACCGCATTGTTTGCTGTCCAACCAAAAAATGGCCCTCTTTATCACAGGCGTATTGGTAGTAGAAGCTGGTGGTCAAACAGCTTTTGACTTGAGCAAACCAACTCTGTCTACTTACTCTACCTCTACAACTACTTGCCTGGGCTCTGCTTCATGAAAAAGCGAGATAGGACGCACATTATACGTATTACATTTTCAAGAAGTCAAAAAATACGTTTTTACGTGGATGCATTTGCGAATAAAAAGATGAGATTTTTTTATTCATCATCGCCATCATCGGCTGCACCAGCCAACGTCAGCATTCACCATAATACTGGTCCCGAACCTTGTTTTTGTCTTACGTTAGTTAGCCATTCTCAGATTATTGTTAAAAAAGTGATGATGATCCATTGTATTACAATGATGATATTAAGCAGCGAAGCAGATGATAATCATTTTCTGTATATGTTAAAGGTACATGTGCATGTATAGTGTGGTAAAATGCAATATTAATCACATCACATCATGAAGAAAAAAAATTCTTGCACGCATCTATCTAAGTACAACCAGGAGCCTACAATCACGAACTATTGTACACCCCGATTTTTTTCGCAAGATGTGCTGTTGATGATGATGATAATGATGATTGCTTGCGGTATCGGATTGTATTGGATCATCATTACTTTTATTCGTTTTCATAGTAGGTTAAATTTTCTATTGTCAATGTAGGTAGCTCACTAAACGTTTGCACGCACACAATCAACTTTTTTAAGGAATGAAAAAAGGGTTAAAATCTCTTTCAGGTACAACTGTAACAGCTACATTTGCGTAGTAGTAAATGAAATGCTTTCGCATCATCGTTTCATTTGAATTTTTCGATTCCTGGAAAGGAATCCGGCTGAACCGGACCACATTTCGGTACTTCTAGTTTTTTACGACTCGTTTTCTCCCCTCATTTCTTACCTCATTGGCTTTGCCATTGATATGCTAAAAAGCCTTGGATGGGAATTAGTTTTTAATCATCATCAACTGCTTTAGTACCTAGGCAAAACGGACGACGAAATTTCGTAGGTATGCTTAAGGAACATGTAGGGATAGGCCAGAGATTAAATTGCCCAATCATTATGATTATGATCATCATTCTTTTTTCACCGTGTCGTTCTGAAAAGGTGAAGGTTGTTGCCTGTCTTGTCCTTTTCCTTAAAAAAATTTGCAAAAAAAAACGAAGATGTTTCATGAAATCGTCGATTGCTGACCGAGTCACTGTGGCGTGGTTAACACTGAAAATCGGAAAGCCAACAAACTCGTGGAATTAATGAAGATGAATGATGAGCAAATTTTTATATGCACATTTACCCAACCTTTCTTAGTTGATTTATCTTTGCGTTGCAGAATGATAAAAGTGATAGGTATTAATTTGGCTGGGGAATTTATTTTCATACCAATTTAATGATGAAATCATTTTCAAACGTTTGTGCTTTGCTTTTTACCATCAATGTTCATGATACATGCCATAATGCAGACATTTTTTCGATAATGCTTAAGTAATATTTTCATGTTTGGCAAACAAAGAAGGGTAATATTGATATGTGTACAGAAGAGTTTGTACGCCTTCTTCACATCGCCCTACCAATTATTATTCTAATCAAAGTATAGTGTAGGCATTTTTTATTTGACCACCACCACCTTCCGGATTTACATCGCATACATACATTTTTAATTTTTCTCGCCGAAGTATGTAGTATCAAAATATTGTTTTCAAGCATTTTTGAAGATTTGCCAGAAGCGGAACTGTTATCACTAACATGCTTTGTGTGTACGATAAGAGAATTGGCAATAATGCGCTCTAATGCTTTCTAGAATTTTGTATTGGGAGGGTGAAAAGTATGCGTTCTAAATACCATGTAAAGAATGAACTTTTGAGAACCCAAGTTGTTCTTTATTCAACTAACTAACGGAACTGTAATTTGTAAATTAAGGAAATTTTATAGATCCCGTTTCCTACTTCTCATAATCTTTTACTTTTTTATCGTCACGATTTAAAATTGCCTTTTTATTTTCACTTTCAGATGAGGTCCTCGTGGAGGACTCCAGCAACGTTTGTTGCTGCTGCGTGCAGTGTCCTAATTACCCTTGTCAATTCTCAGGTGAGTTTATGAAGCAGCGTACTTACATTTTTATTGACGGAAGTTAATCTTTCGGAATTGATGACATTTCTTTTTGTTTCATTTGAACAGGATCCTCCTCCCTTATTTCAGTGCCCAAACGGTAAGGAACCTCCATTGTTTCAAGATTATTTTATTTCTCGTTGTAGTTGTGTTGTAGTAGTACGTGCCAAAGAGCTTTTAAAAGGTGAAAGTTACAAACTGGGCATTTAAATAAGTGATGACTCATTTTTATCGTTAAATTCTAAGGTTTGACATTTAAAGCCCACACCTGTACCACCCTAAGCACTAACACAAAAGCGTAATCATCATCTCATCTTTAAGATGAATCACGAAAGATTATAAAAAGTTTGTGTTTTTTATTTACTTCGTAATTCCAAACTTCACAAAGCTGAGGCACCCACAATTCTACGTGACTTTTTCATATGATGTGTAATTCAAAATAGATTTAGATGGCTATAGACAGATCATTGTCCCCTTTCCAAAAAGATTACTTTTGATTTTTTATTACGCATTGTTTAAAGTGTGAAATTGCAAAGATGATTACTTATGATTTAAGAAAATCTTTAGGGCTTTGCCTATAAGTATTTACTTTTTAAATATCTTGTGGTGATTTTTATTCATCCAAATCTTAAAGTAATAATTATCATCATTTTAAAACATTTTTCTAACACATTTACGCATGTTTTCCCTTTCGATTTTCAATGATGCGGTTTTATTCAGAAAATTGCAATTCAAAAAAATCGCATCTGCATATCTACACATATATGAGTTACGTTTGCAAATTATTGGATCGTCTTATTACACCTGAAACGAAAGTCTCTTTTCATTGAGCTTCATCATCATTTCATACGACCTCAAGTCAAGCCTCAGGCACACATGCATATCCGAATTAATCCAAAAGATTTTTTCTATCAAAATGACACTTTTCTTCCCTGTCCCGTGCCTTGCGCGGAATCTCTCACTTTCGTCATGTCTCTCGAAATGACAATGAACTGAACTAATGGATTTCTAAACGAGACCGATTTTTACAATGAGCTGTTACGATCATTGCTCCAATGTAGGATTTCATCTCATCTCATTCTATACTTTCTGTCCTTACCACTTTTTATTTCCCAGATGAGAGTAATGCACGTGCTCTCATTCTCACACTAAAATCCCTAACATATTTGATGACGAACCAGTGACCATATCAAATTGAAAATTTTCCATCTGGTATATCTACATTCAACTACTCCCTCCTCATTCCAATTTCCAACGCTATCATATTTAATCATAGTTTTCTAAGCTTGACTGGCTATACTGCCTCGCCGGTAAAATGTAAAGTAGCGATAGAAAATGAGCGAAAAATAGGACGGCTTCAAGTATCTCGGGTAAGTTCAGCATTAATAAAAATCAAAAATGGCAAATTACGTGGTAATAAAAAAGCAATATTGCATCCCGTACTGTACGCCGCTCTCCTTGTCATTCCCTCGCTTATTTATGCTGAAAAGAAAATAATGTGACAACAAATGATAACAATATTACCACTAATAATACCTGACTTTTAGGTATGAGCATTATTCCGTTTTCTTTTATATCAGGGTTACTGTGTTTATTACAGGCGCTACCGATGAGATGTTGATGTAGGAAAATCCATTGAATATGAATGAATGAGACATCCTGAATCTTAAATCCTGACGCCGGTGTACTTTTGCCAATGCATATAAAAAAGGTGTGTAGGTCAAAAGAAGCCCAATTAGATAGCTTTATTGTTGTAGTGAAGTTAGCAACACGAGCATGAAAAGTATAAGTGGTGGGTGGATCATCCTATTAGCTTATTACCCTTTTTCCTATTCTAATTTTATCGCGTTTGCGCAGCATAGAAAGGAAATGCAGAAAAGAAGCGTTGAAGACCACACGCTCATAATAGACATAATTAACCTGAATGTGATTGTTGTACACACATCTGCTTTTTGATGTTATGTACTAAAAAAACAACCACTTGGCTCACAATAAGAGTGCAACGTACAACAACGTCTTTCGATGCGTGAAAACAAGAAAGGAATCGTTACATGACCATGAATGGAAAAATTACGCTTATGTAAAGTCTCAAATTGGAATTATGCATTATGTTTTGCAAAAGATTATTAAAAATCTAGCCAATTTTTAAAGCTTGTCCAATTAAAAGTTCTCTCATTCATGATTCTTGAATTCTTGTTAAATGTTAGGTTTGAGATTCATTTTATAAGATTGGATTTTTGGGAGTTTGATTGAAATTGTTAGGGAGGATGCGTAATGATAAAATAAACTTTGGTACTTGAAACGGCCTTGGCACATCGATTGGAGCTGAAGGCAACACCCTTTTCTTACTCTTCCAATTTTTCCTATGAAATTAATAATGTTATACTCTTAAGTTTCAAATCGACAACGTACCATTAAATGATCGACTTTTTAAGTAATGTGCAGATTACAGTTTGCTGAGATTTTACTTTACTGAGTAATTCCCAAATTTTTGCCAAACTGATTTAACTCCGTTTTCCTTAGTCATTATGACATTAATTATTCTTTCCGCAAATTATTAAAAGTAATAAAGGATTTTTTGGCATTACATAACTGTGAAGGCTTTTGTTTAAATCGAAGGTGCCACAAATCAATTTTTTGGCACTAAATCAATGTCATTGCCAAACAAGCCCTTAGAAAATATGCTCAGATACACTATGAGCTCCCATGAATTTATTATAGGGTGGCGTGTGTTCAACATGATATCTCGAGTGTCATTATTACCATCACTTAAGCACCAATTTATTGTTACTGCCACTCTCATTTTTTTCTGTGAAATTCTTGTTAGCTCAGTTTAAATTACGTGCTTCATTAAACCAAATCATCGTTCTGATTTTCTTCCTTATGACTATGATTCTTCGTTTTGGTAATGATCCAATCCCTTGTAATTTTAATTTCTCCACTCTTGCCTCCAGCGGATCTTCACAATCTTCCTTAAATCATGTGCAAGATGTATTAGTTCAACAAAAGTTTCATTTTTTCTCTTTTGATTACAAGCTTTCAGCTTCCTCATTCCAAATTCCAATCAATACTATGCCAAACCCAATATTATCCCATTCCTTAGCACAAGTCATAGTCGTCATAAATGTCGTGTTTTTATTTATTTCGTCGCATTACCTCCCTTCTTACTCTCCACCAAAACATTCTTCAAGGATTCTAGTTTTATCCTCTAGTTCTGATCAATTTTTTCACATTTTGCGTTCATTCAAGGGTGTGGCCTGATTTACCTTATGGTCTTTGGTCTATATTGCGGTAGATTCGATTCAAATCAAACCAAGTGAAATTTTTTTACTTCAAACTTTTCTGCATACAATTTAGCAACGGACCACATGCCTATTCAAAGCTTAGCATTAGCCTTTCGTTCAGCATTTTCAACATGGTTATTTGATTGAGCTTGTGCACATTTTTTACGCTGAATTGTCATTGTCAACCGTGATCATTTTCTCGAGATCTAAGCAAGATCACACTACTCATGCAAATAACGTACGTGTACCTAGTGTAGTATGACTCATTCTCCATCCATTGTTCTGTTTTTATGACATTCCACAAAATCAAAAAGGACGCCAGAGTACAAGCACTTTCATTAAATTTACTATCATTACCATTTGTAATTGTCATACTCGTATAGTAGGCCAATTTCAGTTATTCCATTGTCGAAAAAATTGAATTAGGCATTACTACATCACATTTTTAATGCAATGTGTAGGAAGGCAAATTTACGCCTGCGAGTAAGCCTCGCATTGTCAAAGTAGAAATGGAATTTGATCTTGCCATTCTAAATTGATCCAGTTCATTTCTTCTATATCCAACCCGTGTACATACTCCCCCTTTAAGCTCGAGTGAAGGATGCTATTGAAGGGGGTTTTATGATCTCTCAATCGTGAGCACGCCATGGTCATTTGACTTTAACTTCTTGAATCTATCTATCTTCCTTTCCCTTCAGGATAGATTCACGCTATCAAATTGGAAATTCAATTAAGGGCGAAGGCACTTTTTAAAAAACGAAAATGTTATTTGTATGCACCAACCTGCAACAGCACAGCGCAATCCAATTATAAATTTTTAGTGTTGGCGTTGGCGGATCTAGAGAAAAATTCACTTAATATGTTGAACTGCGGGGCATCATTGTTTACCGAAAAATCACAGAGATCTTTTAGACATGGTACATCTCACATAAAAGGAAAGAAAATGGAGCATTGTTTATTTCGATGATGGCAAAAGCCAGACCTGTTTTCTACAAGTTCATACAATTATTTCTCAACTTTGTTTCGGACTAAACCAAACATGGCTCAACCTATGATTTCTTTGATATTTTTTTAAAAGCTGAACCAATACCGGTCAGTACGACTACGTTCTTTTTGTGGCACGTCTGAACCATCCCCTCTAAACTTTGTGCGTACATAATATGATAAGTAGGTTCGTTTCTGCTTTTTACGCTCTCCTATCATTACCTTGATTTCTTTTTGTAAATCAATCCCTTTTACAAAATCATCTTCATTTCTAATGTCCTCCTCTTGGATGACCATGTCTTGGTAGTGATACAGCGCAACATCACCGTTTCATAGTCCACCTATTAGTAAATTGTAGAGATAAATGAACATAGAAATACAGTTTTGATGAGGAAATCAGGATATTTTAAAGTACACCACTGTCTCAGTCTCAAGTAATTTTTTTTCTGATTGAAAAAAATACAAGATAACAAGTTTTGTTGCATTCTGATTGCGCATCATTGCATACGATAGTCACAACATTGGGAATAGTATAAGTGCAATACATTTGATATTTGTACCAGAAAAATTGCAACTTAGTGTAAATGCATCAATACACTACCTATCGTCTTGTCCACGCTTTTGTTCTCTTGTTTTAACCACCTGTTTGAAAGAGCTTAAGAAATGGGTGTACACATATGAAGCCCCTTTGACGGTTGCGTTTGCGTTAACACACAAAATCATTTTTATAACTTGAAATCAGAAAACGAGCCAACACCAACAAAAAAAATCTTTTAAACTTAGAATTCATTTTTACAAATAGTATTATGCATGCATATCCTGAATGAATTTTTTGTGGTATACTTTCTTAAAGACTATGATTATAAGAATGTTTCTTCACTCATCATCATCATCAACAACTTCAGCAGACGTTCATTTTTTTCTTCTGTTGTATCATCGTTGCAATAATCACGACATTGTCGCAGTTTCCCTCACAATGATTCATATTACTATCGCTGCGCTATTGCTATTATTGCAGCTTGTATAGTTAGTTATATTATTCATGATCATTGATTATAAGTCGTTTGCTTAGAAGCAAGCACCAAAGCCATGAACATTAACGTTGTCTTCCTCCTCTCGCGAGTTAGCCCACTTTTTACATCAAGCTCTTTTCTGTAGTTTTTTTTTAAATATTGCAGTGAGCAGTATTGCATCCATTCAGTAAGTCAAGTTGAGATTTTATTTACAATTGCTTTTCTTGCAAGAAAAAGAGTTGCAAGACAAGACCAAGACCTAGTCTGACCAATACCCCATAAAAATAATGATAGTGAAGGCTTGAAGTTCGCTGGCAGGCAAAATGACAACCTCTAATACCTACTTGAGCTGTGTAAAAGCACTGTCTATTCAGAAACAGCCTAGATACAAATAAAGCCCCTAAATCAGCAACAAAATAAGTGAACTATACTCACAAAAATAACGAGATGGCAAAGAAACATGCATATTTTTGTGGATTAAAAAACACTACAAAATTTTCCCTTTTCTGTACCTTTACCAAAAATATTAAAACGAAAGGAAATGAAAGGAATCTTTGAGGATAAACAACAACTGAGCCAGCCAGAAAAAAATCAAGATTCTTTGCTATTATAATTTTGAGAATATGTGCATGATTTCGGTAATGCTAAGCTTGCTTTTCAAAAATTCTGTCTCGAGGCTGCCAGGTTGATTATGACGAAGGACTTATCATTAGAATGGAGTCCATAGGTAGGTATTATCATGATTGCGATGGAGACTAAAAGCGATGTGATGATGATACGACGATGACGACCCTCTTCAAACCCCGTCTGATGTGATGTGTGATGAACAGTATTGATTTTTGAAAAGTAAAAATGACCTGGTTGATCTGCAGCCATGATAATGAAAGGGAAGATAAGGTCAGACAAGTACATGTGATGAAACATTATATAGGAAAAAAAATGAAGCCAAATGAAGTACAAAACTGTGTTTAAGCACTATCACAGTTTACGTGATGACGTTTAGTAATGAACTCTAAACTGAAATTCCGCTTGTTCAAATGTGTAAAGAGTATTTGTATCACATTGATATTATGAGAAAACTGCGTGGAAAAGAGGACTTCAGAAGAGATTTTTACGCTGCACTTGTTGACTATTCTAAATTGTGTAAATGAATTTGCAATTTGAATTGCAATAATTTACAACAACACAGTTCAATGTTAAACGGAGGGAGGAAGGAAGAACCTAATTTAATGCGGCATGGCGTGGCAATCTAAAGAAAGGGATAAGCAAACATGCACAAAAAGATCATTTAGGTACATACCTTGTTTAGGCTCCGAGCTATAGGTATGAATGAACAACTTTTTTTTCAATTGCAATACTATTTTTTATACGTTTTGCATGATCATTACGTGCAGTCTTTGAAACATGAAGAAGAAGATGCGCGGCTTTTTATCTAAAAGACGATGATGACGAAGACAGGGAAACAAGCAATAAATAAAATTGATCTCAATCTGTAGACTTGCTGAAGCATGCAAAAATCTGAGAAAAGGGGTAGATACACAACGCAACACCTGTGCGCGCAAGCATCCGTCTGCAAAGACTCACTTTTTTGTGTACTCATACTTATGTTTGTGTACAATATGATAATGCATCGGACTTCCTCTTCAAAACGACCAACCCTCTGCAGCGA
Organism: Seira musarum; assembly: GCA_027743895.1. Lineage (NCBI taxonomy): Eukaryota > Metazoa > Arthropoda > Collembola > Entomobryomorpha > Entomobryidae > Seira > Seira musarum. The sequence continues at coordinate 20,353 of JAHZMX010000494.1, forward strand.
TTCATTCTTTTGCTTCAAAGCGAAACGCTGCATGAAATAGAAGAAAAAAACCAGATATGGATGGACTGAGGCGGACATACACAAGTGAAGACGAAGACTAGAATATATCTTTTTATTTCCTCTGGCTATCTTTTTTAGGCATACCTATAAAAACTCTATATAAAAATCTTTTTGATTTTGATTCAATGCTAGACAAGTTTTGAATTATTTGCACCTTATTAAATGCACTGACGATGAGTTGGCTTGACTTGACTGGGTAGGTCAGTCTTTAATCAATCCACCTACATATTTTTTTCGTCTGTTTCTCAAAAACACGCACTTTTCATGCATATGAAATCAAACAAAAAGGAAATAAAAATGAGTTGTGATGTCCGCTTTACTCTCATCATCGTCTTGAGTTGGTTGTTTTTTTGGCTTATGTGCAAACACGAAAATTATAGCAAACGCAAACGAAAGGAAACTTCTGAGTCGTGCTTTATCTGCTTGCAAGCACTGAGCACTAAAATCTAACGGCTATTTCTACACATTTTTCCATTCATGAATGAAAAACCATTCTGTGCATTTTTTTGCCAATCATAAATGCAAACATTGTATCTTTTTTGAGTTGGTCAAAGCCTCTAATTAAAACCTTGCTTTAGAGAAGGAAGTGTTTTCATGGCTCAAACACATGTATGTATGAGCTTCTTAACTGATTTCGAAATCTTTATTCATTTGGCTACTCTTTTTTTATCTTTATTATTTGAAAGATTATATGACTCTAATTGTAAGAGGCTTACTTACTACTCAGAGTTATTAGTTATGCATGTTATGCAGATGCTTTTTGGAGAGCAGTCACTAGTCAGTCATCTTCTAGGTACTAACCTTTCAAAATAAAATGAGTAAATTAGCAAGACAATTTTCATTTGTTTAAGAATGTATTTGAAAAACTTTCGCTTAGACCAAGCTCATGTATTTCCCTTTTTCCTGAATTTTACCATGTATTTAGCAAGTAATCAAACGAGATTTTCTGTTGGGCAGACAAGAATTAATAAAAAAGTGTGTCTTTGATATTAGCTTCGAGGAATTGTAGTGAACAAGCTTTCTGTCTACGACCAGAAAATGACCAGTCTCATATCTTTGAACGTGTGGATTACACAGAGAGTCATCTCAACAACTTCTTACTCATCTCATCATAATTGATCATTGTATTTTTTGTCACTGCATTCGTAATCTATGAAATGAAATTATAGTGATGTAGATGTGATGAAAGATCGTCATCTTCAACTTATCAAATATTCGTCATCAGCTAATACGATTTTCGTTATTAGTGCACACACACGCAAGGCAACTTTATTGAATTAAAAAGGAAAATTGATTTTTCAATTCGCAAAAGATGGGTCTAACCGGCAAAATAGCAATTAAAAATTTTCAATGGCGATGATGATGACGATGTTGATTGAGATACTAATCATAAAAATAGCATCAGAGGAGTGAGTGTACTAAGACACAACTTCATTTCATTATTATCAAAACAGCATTTTTCAGCCGGTCGTGTTCTACACGACACAGCGTAACAAGACATTTAATTAAAGAATGGGTGAAATATAATTTTGCTCAGTACAAAAAGAAAATTGCGAAAGTGNGGAGTGAGTGTACTAAGACACAACTTCATTTCATTATTATCAAAACAGCATTTTTCAGCCGGTCGTGTTCTACACGACACAGCGTAACAAGACATTTAATTAAAGAATGGGTGAAATATAATTTTGCTCAGTACAAAAAGAAAATTGCGAAAGTGAGACAAGACAAGACCTTTTATTTCATTGTAACCTTTCGTGTATGTGTGGGATAGCTAACCTAGATTTTATTAAATTAAATATTTTGGCTTACCGCAACATCAGCATTTTTCTGTGTAGGAGATCCTTTCCATACCCTCAGCAAATATTAAGTAATATGATTATAATAATTCCATCTCATTAATTATGTAATGTCATCTAAATAGATTCATATTCATAAGGGATAGTTTTAATTTTCATCCATTTTAACTTTTGTCAATTTGTCACAAGATCAATCACTTGCTAGCTTGCTTTTTGTGAAATGAAAGGGGGAGTGATGCAAGAGGCAAGCAATTGCCCTTTTGTTTGTTCACCACGTCATAATTTTTGAAGAGCGGGTGCGGTGCACACCTGAGAATCGCGCGTAAAATCTTGACAGATTCAGACTTGAATCTGACATTTTACTTCGTGGTTTTTTGCATAGTGGGGAGGTGACAACATGACACGGGCAGGTCCACTTTTTTATTAGAAAATAATGAAGATAATGATAGCGAAAATTACCTATACTATAGGTTCCGCCTAGTTTCATTTTTTTGCTGGTTCATCGCGTAAATTCGTGTACCATTCTTATCATCATGCTTATACAATGAACCAAACTGATATTGAAACTGCGAGGGAGAATGAACGTTGTTCACTTGCTGTCATCATCATTGTTATTATTATTACTATTATTATTAGTGATGGGCTTACAACCGTACTCCTTTCTTGTGTCCATCCATTGTCCCCATTATAAAATACCACCATAATTCACGTCTCTTGCCCTACAATTGGCTTGAATATTATTTTGATGATGACATTGCGAAAAATAATAAATTTGAAAATAATACAACGAAATTAAACATGCAGGCGGTACTAGATCAAGTTGAAGAAGGTTTTAAGTTAATAATAATACTGTGTGATGATGATGGCAACATCCAAACTCGAAAATGTTTTATTGTTATTATGCACATTTATCGCATTCCTCAACTGACGATAAGGCAAATGTTTTTGTCATAAGTTATTTTAACGATTATTATAATGTAATTTGTCGCGGTTCGTCTTGTAAAATTATCCCGCGGCTATAAAGACGCTTTTGTGTTTGGTGGGAACTATTTGTAATAATTTTACAGTTATGAAAAGGGTAGGTTATTGGCATATGCCATACTTCTATGTAAATTTGTCATTAGTCATATCATTGTTGTATTGCATTGTCAAGATTAATTATTGTTGGAAGTGTGCTTAGAGCTCAAAAAAACTTCAGCGAACTTGACATTTTCTCTACTACTCTTCAAGTGAAAATGCACGTACTACTACAACAACTAATATGTTATAGCTAATTGTTTCAGACAATTTATGTTACAAAGTATAATGAGGATAATGATAATGCACGCATTACTAATAGCACTTGCTTCCCGCATGACAATAAGGACGGCTTCTTGACTCATCGATTTCAAATAGTTTGTTGCAAAAAATTCAATCAATGAATTAAAGTTATAATTTCATTTTCTTTGTTTCTCTTTCAGGTTGGGAGCTACATGAACTTCATTGTTATAAGTATTTTAGTATAAGACATTCGTGGGAGAGAGCTGCTCAACTATGTCAAAAGTAAGTAAATGAATTAATTTCTTAATCGGTGGAGTACTAGCAGCACTGAAAGCTTTATGGCAAGTAAACACTTGGTAGCATATAATAAAATCTATCATTTCAATACCCACTTTCAGCCTTTGAAATATCATGTGCAAATTTTGTTCATTTTTCCAGAACATTGTAGAAGGTAAACTGACTTTCAATTTAAATGTTACGTTATTCTAAAAAATTAGGAAAACGTATTTGACATCTAATCCATTCATTTCCATCAAATCAACACATTCTATATTTGCCCACAGCATTTTTACTACGTTATCATTCTCATGTGCTTGTTCGTCAACATGCCGAATTTTTAAAAACCCTATAAATTGTGTAACACTAACTATTATTATTGCAAACAATTTGCATAAAGTATAGAACTCATTGCAAATGTAATATTATGCTTATTATTACCAACAAAAAGAATAAGCAAGAGACGAAAATTGGTCCTCACGTTCGCCGCCATTCTAAATCGTTCTCCGTTTTTGTTCCTCAGGGAGCTGTTTTGCGCCTTTACAAGTAAACTTGAGTAATAACACTCTTGCTAAAAGACGACATCACAAAAAAAAAACTTTTTGTGCATGCTTTAGGAAGAAGTGAGGTTAGTTCGGACTATTTAAAAATTTTATGTTAGGGTTACCCCAAAAAGGAAAGTTTTTTTTAGTAAGATTCCTTATGGAATGAAGGATTAGTTAGTTAGGGTTTCGTGATCACTCTGCTCTCCATTTACTTTTTATTGAAGATTTAAGAACGTAGAAATGGTGCAAGAATTGCAATCATGCAGATGCAATAATAATCATGGTGTTTGTTGGTGATAGTAATAGTGATGATGATCATGTTATGTGAAGCTCCTCTTCTTTTTTTTGTGTCAGTTAGATGGAAAGTTCGGCCCCCTCCTCATCAGAAAGACGTAGACATACATAAGTACTTGACGTAATAATAAAAATTCAAAGGGAATAACCCATAAAGTATTTGTTTACAAGATGACGGTTTCAAAATCTGAAAATTATGCTAGCAATGAGATGAAAATGAGTCAAAAGGTGACATGGCTGTGCTGAAAGGAATGTTATTTTATGTCTCTCGTAGGATGGAATAGCAGAACTGAGAGCAAAAGCCACTTAAACTTATTATGACACATTTTCCGCACTACTCTACACGACTCCACACTGCACACTCAATTAGTGAAATAGTGACATTAAATTACGGTTTTTTTCGCAATTTTATTTTTGCATGCACCTCGTCTAATCAGCGAGATAAAAAATTTGTTAGTTTGCATGAAAGAAAATCTCATCTTGCTGTTGTATTAGCACTTTAATAGCGAGCGAATAACTGAATTCTTGTTTGCACCTTATATTTTCGCTGCATACGCTGAACTAAGAATTGCATAGATTTTTTTATTTCCCGTTTCAAAGCTCTCCTACTCTTTTAAAATCCAATTTAAAATTCGCATAAAAACAACGACATTTGTGATTTATTATCGTACCTTATTTCGCAGTTTCGCTGTAGTAGTGCTATCGGACGATTCTAATGCAGCACCAGGAGCAGCGGATAACATTTTCCAAACGAAAAAGCTGCAATTTTTGCAGGTGCATTTTCAGACGCATTAATTAAGAAATGGTGACTGTAAATTATTAAAACTTATTTGCTGCCGCGCTCATTCATTTTTGTTGGCTACGCCTATGAAGCGGTCATCTTGTGTTTTTTGGTGTAAAGATGGTATTTTCATAAGGGATTTATTATCATACGAGCATTAATGCTTACCTACAGCTGTGAATATTTAAAAATACTTAATAACACACCTTAATTTATTCAGTGATGCGTATCGTGCTTGATTCATAAAGCTTAAAACTTCAGTCTTCGCTCTCTTTTTTCCAACCATACACGTAGATTTTTTAAACAATGCTTCAAGTATTTTGCATTTCGCATTCCTGTCTTTCTCCTTTGTGACACTGTTGTGTCCACGTCCTGTGGTTGGACTGCTGAATGAATGCCAATGTCAAATGCATAGTATTGTCAAAGAAGACTAGCGAGATTCCTCCCCTTTCATTCATGAAAAAAGAAAGCACATTTTATTTGAAATTCAAAACCAGGAGAATGGCAAATAATAGTAAGTTCCACTTTTTTTGCATAAGTCATTTGAAAATTTCTGTGAAACTCAATACCTATTGATATACTGGAAAGGAAGTAAATTAGTTTTTATTACCCTTGTCCTTCCGCTTTTTCATTGCGTACAAAACATGTCAATGTTGAAAATACCTAGTGAGAGGAAGAGACAAGTTCAACTTTATTTAGTTTCTCGTCATTATATGTATAATCATCTCTTCATTCTTTACAACAGAAAGGAAAGTCATGAAGGGATAACAGAATTTGCACAAGCTTTGTTGTCTTGCATCTCGACCTTGTACAGTTTAATTCAAACCAAAATTCAGGTTTTCACCCCCAAACCTAGTGCGACATTGATTCATTCATTGATAGTGTAAGGGACCCAAAGGAACTTCTCCGTCTGGCATGTTGACAACATCTTCCTGACATCACACTAAAGTAATGTGTCTTCACAAACGTGTGTGATCTTCAGATTAAATAGATTCATTATGGTAATGGCTCATCATTGGTAGTATCATCACATAGCCACATTTTAAAAATGAAGATGACACAAGGACGCACTATATCATTCCTAGTTCCCCAGATGTCAAAGCAAAGCTCAAAGGAAACGAAGAAGACAGTAAATTATGCATTTTGCTACGGAAGGAATTCAGCAGAATGAAATTCAATATTTTACGATGCATAAGGAACCTTTAATTAGGCACCTGTATTTCTAAAGGCGAGTCAAAAAAATGCTGACTCGTTTGCACTTTCAATCCGACTTACTCAGACTTTTGGGTGTACGCTTTGTCCTACCTACTTTTCTTCTTGAAATGCACAGCTTGCCTTTTAAAAAATATACTTATTTTGTACAGTTGTTGAGCCTAAAAAATGGATAACGCACGTATGCAAGTCAGACTTTAAAAGGGACTGGTGTTGTAATGTCACTTAAAATGTGACAAAAAGGGATTGCTGCCAACTGACTTTGCAAAGGGAAATGATGAATTATGAGATGACTACTTTACAATACAACTTGATAAAGTTGACAAAAAGTTGAATGAATTTATTCATTTTTGTAGAAATATTGCTGTTTTGAAATAGTTATTACCATGAGGTAGAATAAAGAGTTGCAAATACATTAGTAATTTGTTAACAGAGCTTGTTCGGCCAAAATATTTGTACGTTTTGTTCTTTCTGCCTGATTTGACCCTTGCAACCTTAAATTTTTTAACAAGGTTTTATGGATATTCTCAGCAGGAATAAGCCCCAAATTTGGAGCATTAGTTGTCAAACATCAAACCCACCATAAATTTGCATTACGAG
>JAHZMX010000495.1:0-31952 GCA_027743895.1 Seira musarum
ACTAAGGTGGTAGTGTGGTGTATCCAATATGTAAAGTGTTAAAATATTTTTTAATGCATTACCATGTACTCGTACGATGGATCAGGCCAAACATAACCAAACCAAACCACGGTAATCCTATCCCTATTTCTTCACAAGTTTTTTTTTCCTCAAAGACATGGTCTGATCTATGCATACATTACACACAGCGCCTTTTAAAAATAAATATAATTTTGGTATATGCATAAAGTACGGTCACATTAACAAAGAGCAGAGCCTTTTAGGAGTTTTCATACAAAATTTTCATACTTTTCATCGACATTATCCTTCCACAATCCAATCCTCATCCACAATCTACACAGAAGGAGCTACCTACCATACCAAAAGAAACAAAATCTACAAAAAAAGAAGAAAAAAAATCTGCTTGAGTAACATGAACCAGAGAGGCATGTATTAAAAGACTCATAGTTAGAATCAAGAAGTGGTAATACAGTTTTTTTCTGCTGCCGTATCTCTCCTCTTATGCAATGCAATGTATTCCTGTGCAAGTTTTTTTTATAGCGCAGCAGCAATAGCAATACAATCATCATGTCATAGACTTTACTGTAAAAAATACTAAACCAAAAACTAAAAGGAAGAGAAGAGCTCTAAAGGCATAGGCCAGGCCACAAGAAGAAACTGAAAAATAAGAAGAGAGAGCCAGGCCGTATTATCATCATCAATATCATCGTCATCATCATCATCTTTCATTTCTTCAATCCACTTTACTTTTTCTTTTTTTTCTGTATAGGAAAAATTCATATAGTACAAAAACTGCTGCTTTTTGCTACTGCTGCTGCTGTTGTGCTGATTGATGCATCTCCTTCCTTCAGCTTGAAGAAATAAAAAAAGAAGTGAATTTATTATAAAAAAATAGAGAACATATCAGCAGTAAAAAAGTTACTAACAAGACATACACAATTTTTTTAATCTATAAAAAATGAAGCATAGAAGAAGTTTGGAATAAAAGAAAGAAAAAAAAATTAGGAGTGAAATAAAAAAGGAAGTTCGAATGAAGGTGCTACTGTTACAACTTCGTCATCCTTTTTCTATTATCCCAATGACTAAAGACGAAGAAGAAAGAAGAACAATCTTTTAAATGGTGTTGATAGTGGTACAGCCTCGTCTCACAAGAACTACATAAATATCGCGTCAAAAGCCTCCGAAAAATAAAGTATACATAATTACAAAGCAAATCACATATTTGTTTGGGAAATAGTGTGAAGTATGAAGTGCAAGGGGAAGAGATGATCAGGAGGATGCTTTTAAATCAACACCAGTATCCATCATGATGGTGTATTGACTCCGTCTTTAAAAGAAAAAATCTATATTCTTTCTCAAATTTCATTTGGTAAGTCTTTTAGATCATTCTGAGGAAACAAAAATTGACATGAAATTATGTAGGTGTACAAGTAATTGTGGCGTGGCATGTGCATATTCTTTCATGTGGAGGGAGTGAGATCAAAATGCATTTACATTGAAAAAATATCTTTCAAATAAGTTTTTCACAAACAAGACAAGAATGCGATATAAGTTCAGTTGATCTGATGGAGCGCACTGATTTCTTTTGAGATTATTTAAATGTCCTACTCAACTCGGGAATACACTGCTGGCTCACGCTACAGTTGCGAGTTGGGTGAAATCATCATAGGTTTTTGATCTTTTGAAAAGTGCATGAATCAATGCATTTACTAGAGTATCATTCACCACAGAACACTTTTTTCAAAAACATGTAAACTATACTTTACCTAAGAAGACTGTGAAAGAAGAAAGCTGATCGGAAAAAGTGGGCTTACTTTCAAAGAAGTGCAAACATTTGACGCCAAAGCAATAGCAAACCCCAATCAGCATGCATGTAATTACGGAGTCGTGAAAATTGCTCTGATGAATGTTTAAATACAAATATTTTACTTTCTCCAGTATCATGATCCTCTCGTGGTGCATTCACATAGGTACTTTTAGACTTGAAAACATTTGAATAGAGACAGGAAAACTTCTTGTGCAAAATGTGGTTTTTAGTGAAAGTTACAAAATTAAATTATTTTGAGACATCGGAATTGAATAATCGTTAATCAACATTCGATTGTTTTTTTTTGTTAGCCAAATCATAATGTTATTATGAAATAACATATCAAGGCCTAGTTAAGAACCCTGCAAATGACAATGACGAGAGTAAAAGAACGTGACATAATAACAGCACATTTCTGTTTTTTCTTGTTTGAGGACAAATATTTTATTTTAATGTACTAAAAACAGGTTCTTTTGTGACTGTTTGCGCCAGTCGTCGTCAGTGCATGTGGCACATGATATGGATAATGGATACTATGGCTTTTTTAGTAGTATTCGCTAATTAAAATTAGGAACAAGGAAGCAAGGTAGTAACATAAGAGCAGGTATAGGCACAAATAATCAGATTTTTACTATGCTCATTAAAATGTTTGGCACATCTGAATAAACTAAACACATTGAACGGGACTGACTCGCAATAAGTAAAATCGTTTGTAGAGATGCTGGAATATGAGGGATTTAATTGAATTTATTTAAATGATATTTGGTTTTATTGATAGCGCGAGGTTCAGTGTACGGTAATATGCAGAAGAAATCTACTAGATGAGGTGGTCATAGTCATGATCCTAACTTAACTTTAATAAGGCATAAGGCATGCTTGATAAAAGGATGATGATGAATAGCATGAACTTAACGAGATGGGATTTTAATGCGCTGACGATGAGAATACAGAATCGTCATAACTTTTTTTCGTGATTGGGCATTACACCTTATGTTATCGCTCTTTGCTCTTCATCATCATGTTTCAATATCTCAGATTATTTCTCTCAAGTCTCAAGCTCAATCAGAAATGTATATGGTCAATAGATTGATGGAATTAAATGAGCCAAGCATCAAGAAAGAACCTGCGTTGTATTTTTTAAAGGATTTTTATGGAGATCACGCTTTATTAGGTGTTAGGCGTAAATTGACTAGGTCAGGTCACCAGCTTGTAAAGCAGTGGTAGAGGTCAAAGGGGACAGTATCTTAAAGTTGCCGATTCTCTTTTATGGCATTGCTCATCTCTCTTCCTCTCTTTCCAACTTTGTATGTGATATATTTACTTGACTATAATCTCCAGTCCTTTTAAAAATCAAGGTTAGGTTTGAAATGCACTGATGTGAATAATTATTACGTAAAAAATATAATTGAATAATTTTTTATTTATTTTCAGGAAATCTATTTTTTGGAAAGAGTGAAAGCCTGCAAACCAATGATTCCTACTGGACTGGATTAGCTCGTTCGTAGCTTCCAGTTCAAAATCAATTTTATTTTCGCAGCCTTTCTCCATCATGCAGGCAGCTGCGTCGCAAAAAGGATCATAGCCAGATCTTATTTAGATGCTGATTCTTGTAACCAGTATTTTGTTTTTGTTCTTCAGTTTTGTGAATGTGCATTAAAATTAACATTGTTGACTTTTAAAAAAAGAGCTTTTTTTCTAATTGTCAGTAGTGCATTAGTGCATACACATGTGTTGTAGATTGACTTGACACAAGAACTTTTATTACTCTCACGATTTATTGTTGGTGAATGAAGTGCTAATTGTGCGTAATAAGCATCTCCATGTATTTGGGAGGGGCAGTTCACCTCCGACAATCAATTTGATTAAACGGGCAACGTAATGTTGCCCGTATATTAAAACACCCTCACTGGGAATGAGTATCTATTGGAGATTTTCCTGAATAGCTTTGAGGAAATAAGTATATTTACAACGAGTTAAATTCCTTTCAGTTTCGTCGTATATATTTAGAAAGTTTCTAAACGTCGACGCAGGAGTATTTTTATTTTTTCTCTCACATTATTTATTAGAACGGTAGTAAAAATACCAGGCAATTCTTCATCATTGGAGGAAAAAGCTAGAGATTTTGTAAGGAAAGTTTTAGCTAATAAGTCGCTTAATTGGCCGCAAGTAGCCTTCGCTTCGTCGATTTTATCCAGCGCCAGTCCCTATCTGGATAGAAAGTTTTTAAAAAGTCGTTTCTTCGAATTTGATATCAGTATACAGCAAAAATGAGTGGTCGACAGAGAACGTCGTCATCTGACCAGCGGAATTCCAGTAAGTGCTTCTTTTCTATCGTAATTGTAATTTTTGAAACATTCAGATTCAGACAGATGTGAATTATTGTGAATGTAAATGTAAATACAAAACAGCGTGTGTGTGCTTTTATCTAACATATCGGAATTTATTTTTGACTGTGCAGTTTCTTCAGATGGGGGAAAGGTGACTACAGTAATAGCCACTCCTGGAGTAAGTGTTATATTAATAGTGAATATTTTTTTGGCAATAATAGAATGTCGTCTTACACATCTCACGCAGTTGAAGAGGTGTCAAGCTTCAAGCCTTAATGTCGGAATTAATATAAAGTTCACATTTATTTTGACAGGCTGGACCAGATCGACCGCAGGAAATCCGTTATACGGATACGAAGCCCATAGGAAATGGGAGCTTCGGTGTTGTATATCAAGCCAAATTATGTGACACGGGGGAATTAGTAGCGATTAAGAAAGTCCTCCAGGATAAAAGGTTTAAGGTAATTCTGCAAAACCATGTTGTCCCTTTTAATGGTGTTCTAGGTTTTTATCTCATTAATAAACCTTTGTGATATATTTGCGTTTACAGAACAGAGAGTTGCAGATTATGAGACGGTTAGAACATTGTAACATAGTGAAGCTCAAATTCTTTTTCTACTCCAGGTTAGTCCAGCCTTTGTTTTTATAATTTTATTGCACGAGAAAATTGCATTTCATAGAAAACTGTATGCACTGGTAATTCTAATTCTACGTATTTACCCGTTAAATGTTTGTTTTGTTTTGTTTCATGTGTACCTTTCTGCTCTACAATTACTCCAGTGGTGAAAAGGTAAGGATTATTGATTTGATTTGTGCGTTTAATACAATATATTCTCCGTCGAGAGAAGATCAATAGAATTAATGATGTTTTTGTTGAAATTGCAACTTTTATTGTTTAGAAATATATGTGCACAGAAAAATATTAAACCTCATTGTAATTTAATTGTCGCTTCCTCTTGTCATAGATGTCTGGTCCGCCGGCTGTGTCCTTGCAGAGCTACTATTGGGACAACCCATATTTCCTGGTACATAATTTAAAATGCTAATTGGCAGGCGAGATTGCTTCATGCTTCCTGTCAAATAATAGAGAGAAAAAAATATGAATTATGACTTTGAATTCTAAAACTAATTGCCAATAATGATTTCTTTTTAGGTGATTCTGGTGTTGATCAGCTGGTGGAGATTATCAAAGTTTTGGGAACGCCAACCCGCGAGCAGATTAGGGAAATGAACCCAAATTACACCGAATTCCGTTTCCCACAAATCACTGCCCATCCGTGGACAAAGGTAAGCCCATGAATAATAATATATTCACTCCTGATTTCAAGAGCAAAAATGTTATTCTTCTATTTGCTGTGAATGCTGTAAAAGTTATTTTGGTTCATGTAGTTATGCAATAGAAGTTATGACAGTAGTTCATGAGGACAAATGAAAAATTTTCGATGCATAACACCGAAGATAGGTCAAGGTTGCATATTGCCCATGTGTGACTTCATTGAATTAGTATCGAGTAGAAATTGAAGCCTATTATTCCAGTGAACGATATTTGTTCCTAATAGGCATTTACATTTTTGTGTAAGGCTCAGAAAGATTGCGCACGTAAATTCGTCATTCTTGGAATTTATGATGGAGTAATAAAGAATTGCATGTTGATTCCTCCATACAGCAAAGGTTACAGCAAATGTGGGTATCTGTATCCACCAGTTCAACGGATAAACAACGAATTAGAGTAAGTGTGAAGTTTGGTATATGAAAGAAATGGCCCTGTTTCGTATTTTATGAAAGAGTGCAGTGCAGTTCTAATACCAAAAATATTTGTTTTTCCGTTTTCTTATTCTTTACATTTCTTCCCCTCTCTGTAATCAATACTCTGTAATTTTCTTTACATTCCTTGTGCTACTACTTCAACTAATATGCAGGAAGTGTTGAATGAGTGACAAACGTGGTACTTACAACAAAACTGAAACTGGTGTCATGCTGATGTCTGCATTGCTCAATGGAAAAATCAATTTCATTGACTTAAGTTGTCTCAAGTGATGATGATGATCACAATAGTTTCTTTCCCAGAATGAAGAAAGCTTCCACATTTGCTGTAACCTAAAAAATCATCATTTTGAACGAGAAAGTTATTTCTAGGAATTTATGAGCATTCCAAATGATCATTACGTGAAAAAAAGGAAAGTTATAGTAGCCATAAAAATACACCGGCCGAGCCTGAACCTTTCAATTTCAGAATTGTAGACGACTACTACACGAGTCGAAGATCAACACGATTTAAAAAAAGAATTAATTTGTTGCTTTTCCATTGAGAATTGTAGATGATGCTATGCTAATCATATCATAACAGCTATATCATGGTATAGTATAATATTAAAATCTTAAAATTAAAATTGAATCTGCAATCTAATAGCTTGAGGGTAATACCTATGTATGTACTTTGAACTCGTTAAAATTGTGTTTTGCCAAAATATTGAATAACATTTAAATTGTGAATGAAACACAAATAATAAACTCAAAGAATTTTGAAGTCAAAGATGAAATTATGAAATCGTAATCAAATTTTGTCTTGACAGGTGTTCCGGCCACGAACACCCCCAGAGGCAATCGAGTTGGTCTCCCGTCTACTTGAATACACGCCATCGTCAAGGATAACTCCATTGGAAGCATGTGCCCATATCTTTTTCGATGAACTTCGAGATCCTAACACTAGACTGCCTAATGGTCGGGAGCTTCCGCCTCTTTTCAACTTTACGGAGCAGGGTAAATCATAAAGTTTCTATATTTACTCCTAAAGAAATGAAGACAAAAGCATCAATCTTGGAACAAATATCTTAAATTGAAATGTCGTTATTTGTGTCAATAGAATTGGGGATTCAGCCACACCTAAACCAGGTATTGATTCCTTCTCACGCGGCCGGCTCATCGGGATCGAACACACAAACTCAAGAGAATAGTGGAGGAAATGGAGGTGGTAGTGGTACAGACCTTATTGCATCTTCAGAGGCAGCCTCAGCGACTAATCCAGATTCCACGTCATCTCAACCAAATCCTTAGAAAAGCACGCCGTTTAAGAAACAACTTCAGTTATTAAATATACTACGTAATTATACAGTTAAATGATAATATATTAATGTACTATTCAAGTTTAGGGCTTGTTTAGAAGTTATTACTACACTATACATGAAGTACTACATTATAAAGTACGTATATATATATAATCTACTACCGCGACGATAAATAATGGCAGGAAGAAAAATCAAGATGAAGTAGATTTTGTCGTAATTAATCAATAATTATTACCGCTGCACTATATTCACCTTCATCTTAACGTTAACGATAAGTGGATTCAATGTAATGAAAGATTCGTCTCTGCCTAAATCAAATTTTGTTTCGCTAAAGTTTTTGAAGCATTGAATGTGACTAAACATTGGTGAGAATTTATTTATATCTACACGTCACAGTTTACACGAGTGAGGTTGTCTTCTAAACTAAAGAATTTAAACTTGCCGAAATGAAAAGATTTTATGAAACTGGTTTTAATGTAGAAAAGGATTTTACCTAGCATTTTTTGACACGAAGAGATCGACCCGCGACCTAGCAAGATCAGGATGCAAGTTGTGACTTTACTTTGGTCTTGTGTACTAACTACTTGACATTGACGGACAATTTGCCTTCTGATTCTTGTGCTACAATGTAATTCACTGCAAACAAATGTAACTTTTGCTGATTGATGATGCTGTCTGTAGAGTACTTTGACGCTTCTGTAATGGTATAATTGTTATAAAATGGTTCGGATTTACTTAAGGCAAAAGTCTTTGTACTATTAATGCCGTTTTATAGAGATAATTATTTGGACAATTGGTCGAATGATTTATTAATATGAGAACGTTTGAACGTACGTTTTACCAGTGACCAATAATCACACAGTCTTCAAAGAATTGAAAATTGGAATTCCTGGCATGTTGTAATAGACTTTGATATAAATATGATCTACATTTTGATTTAAGGACGACGACTAAATAACACGATTTTTTTTCTTTCGTTGTCACTTTATGGAAATCATCGTTTTGTTAGCCATTAGTTTTCCTAAAGACTTCAATTGCCGACGACGAATGAAAGTTTTAATTTTGTTATAATGTGTACTGTCATGTCGTGTTAAAAAAATACAACTACTGTACAGCTACAATTAAAGTTTATTATATAATACCTGCTTACATCAATTTGTAATTTGCACACCAATCAAGTAAACAAGCAAATCTATAGAACTGAAGTGCAACCATTTAATATATAAATCCATTAATTATTATACTTTTACGTAAAACTAAAAAATACAAAGTTTTTTGCTCCGTAACAGTTTGAACAACCGAGAAATATTTGTAGTGTAGTCATTTTTACGTCATCTCTTCACCTCTCATTCGTATCAAGGATTGCTGCGCATTTCGCACTCAAATATTTCATCCTTCCTGATTCCTATACTCCACTTTGATGGACAATTCTGAGAACTATCTCTTTGAAATCTCTATCCTCAAATTAAGAATTTGTGTGTAAACCACACATAAAACAAAGTTTTTCACCTTTCATTAGCCTTACAGCAACGTGGCCAGTGCAGTGGCACTGTGTGCTTCAGTCAGTCAACAATCTTCTCATGTCACTACGATTGCATCGCATCAGCAAAAGAAGTTACGTTTTTGAACGATTAACCTAAATTTCCTATGATTTAAGACTATCTTTTCATTCAATAATAATGACCTTAAATCTAGCCTAAGATGTCGTGTATGGTGTACATAAATTATACGATATTTCCATTTAAACCTGAAAACCCTTATTAATCTACAAAGCGGAAAAAGTAATCAAAGATCTACATCAAAGTCTAGCTCGTGTATATAAAAACGCGTAACTTCAAGTAGAACTGACACGATTTTGTTTTTCTATTTAACAAATATAAAGTTATATTAACGATCAAATTGAGTGAAAAATAGCGTTTAATATTGATACATCAAAGTCTAGCT
The DNA here is from genome assembly GCA_027743895.1 of Seira musarum. Lineage (NCBI taxonomy): Eukaryota > Metazoa > Arthropoda > Collembola > Entomobryomorpha > Entomobryidae > Seira > Seira musarum. The sequence continues at coordinate 9,144 of JAHZMX010000495.1, forward strand.
CGTGTATATAAAAACGCGTAACTTCAAGTAGAACTGACACGATTTTGTTTTTCTATTTAACAAATATAAAGTTATATTAACGATCAAATTGAGTGAAAATAGCGTTTAATATTGATGTAAGATAAACTTATGTTTCACATTACACCTTTAATTTAATTATTTAGCAACTAGACCTAGTATTAATTCAAACGCTCGCTGTATAATATACATAGTTCGGAAGAATCAATTCATGAAGCTAATTTCTTCATCACTGCACTGTCAGGTTCTTTACAAAAAGATAAAATTAAATAAAAAAGTCATGCTTTGTTAAAGTTACTTAATTAGAATTTACTAAAAGGTAAACTACAGTAAGCATCACGAATACAAAAAAAAAGTTAATAAAAAATGGTTGCCTCACACGCGCAGACTCTAAACTAAGTACAGAGTAGACTGTAGAGTGAAGAAATTATGATAATTGTAGTGAGTAAGCTTTGATACAGAAAGAACGGTCATGTTTTTAAGCCAACTCTTTTTTCCAGAAGAAGCATACGAAAAGAACTATTACGTAAAGGTTTAGAAAATTAAATTGGCCGAAGTAAATTAGGTTTTTCTTGCACTTTTTAGAAAATGTCAGCGTTCAATTTCAATGAAGCAAGGCTAAAACACTAAAATATGATAATATAAATGTGTAATAGGTACTGTTACTAGCGTATGTATCTTTACGAAGGCTGATGACGATTTCAAAAAAATAATTCATACGAATAGTACATAGTGAAAAATGACTTGAATGAAAAAATACAATTCCATTTTACATTGAAGCATGAGACGAGGGAAAGCTGTTCATACAGAGTCTGTTTGGAGTGTTTTGATAAAGAGTGGGGAAAATGCCAACTGATGTTAAAAAATTTTAAAGGTGATTTTTGTAGTCACGTCAAAATAAATATGTGAAGCTTGTTTTGTACTCTGGTCTGGTCCGATAAGGCGGAGATGTCAAGTGTGAAGTAAAATGCATTTTAAGCCTTGTGTAACAACAAGATCACAAAAATGACTTGTAACTTTCAGGAATTTTTAGAAGAGGAAAAATTGTTCGGCAATAATTTGTCAATTGGAAGAGCCCTGTAAAGGGCTAGATATGGTATGGAAGTGCCCTGTAAAGGGCTAGATATGGTATAACAAATTTCGAAATTTCAAAATGCTTCGGTCAGCGAATAGCGCGATGCTCATTCATGCATTGGCGTTATATTTGCGACCAGCCACTACTCTAAAAGCAGCCAGCTTTTTTACTTCAAATGGTTTTGCTATAAATCACAAAATTTTCATTTTTATTGGAGACTGACCAGGAAAAGTCAGACCCATTCCGTGTTGGTGGGCGCATAATATTGGTTAAATAAAGTCAAGTCCACTTTCAAAATAATTTTCAATCAATTGGGATGGATAGAAATCAATCATGTTTATTATTTAGAAATCGCATTCATAAGAATGCTTACACTTGAAAATAATTAATGACTAGAAAAATACGATATACATATTTATTTAATAGTGATAACGATACAAAAGCTTAAGAGTTTTGTAAGTGGAATCAGTTTTTAGGGAGAAAGTGTGAATTTTTATTTATACAGGTTAAATCTCATCATTATAATATAATCAGTTGTATAAATCAAGTCCCTCATTGTTTTAATTTTGTTGTAATAATGCTTAATATATTATGAATTTTTAACGGAATCTTAAGAGAAAAACAAATCGTTGCATTACATTTTACGTTGTAGATAGTGTATAATACTTCACCTCCCCATCATGCTGTACATAGTAATGATTAAGTTTTTAAATAAACGTAATAATAATACATATACATATATATTATGCAATGTAACATGTAATTGTATACATTTTTTTAGACATGGCGTTTCAGATGATGATAATGATAACTTTTAGGTTTAATGCAGATGCCGATGATAACATTGCGTATGTCCTTAATGCCCCGTTGTTGTATAATTGTATTGTTTTAAAAGCATAAAAAAATATGTATATGATTAAATTATGATTACAATTGCGATCAATTTTAATATATATACCGTTGCGTATGTAAAATTGTACTATAAATGTACTGATTACTGAACAAGAAAAAAATCTACACGATAAAGATTATCGAAAAAAAGGAGAACAAGAGAAATAATAACCAATGATGACTAAAAAAATCCGTTTTGATTCATTCATCAGAATGAACAAGAAACTGTGTGAAACATAAGTATATAAGATGACTAACAAAATATAATCTTCATATATTGAGTCAGTTCACGTGAAAAAAGAAAACAAAGAAAACTGTACTACTACTGATCATTCATGCTATTTGTTTTAATAATACATAATACGTTCTTTTTTTGTGAAAATGTGACGATTTTGAAAGAAAAAGAGAAAAAAATAAAATCATCTATTATTATCGACAACGGAGAAACGAAGCGTTTGAATGCATTGCGTTGGCGTTACTGCCATTGCCATTGTTGTGAATGTGTTTGGAATTGAAATTGCTATAAAACAAATAAAAAAATTTATAAGAAAAAAAAGTAATCAAACTCGAGCGCTTGAAATGCTTGAGAAAATAATGATGTAGAAATGTTATTTAATTTATCATCAATGTTTTCTTTCTGTATGTATAATCACCACGATTGAACTAGACAGAAATCGGAGGTGGTGTGAAGTGGAGGGATGAGATGAATGAATATACTTATCTCTACCGGAACACTTTCATCTTCTTATCTATTTCTGCTTTAATGAACCAGCCGTAAAAATGATTATAGTTAAAAAGAGGGGTCTATTGGACACGGACTTTCTTTCCCTTGTTCTACAAATTCCATTTATGTAAATAAAGTTTTTGGATGCGATACGAAGCAAAGTGATGTGATGTGGAAGCATTGTTTTACCTGCGTGAGAAAACACGAGCTATACATTCATGATGAGAAACTTATTTACTTTCTTTTTTGGCAAGATAGGCAGCAAAGGGGAATCCATTGTCTTCCCATTCGTACTTATTCACTACTCTGATCGTGAGTCTGGCTTCTACCGTTTATTTCCGCAGTACGAAACACAAGGTATATAAAGGATGGAATGGATGCAACTTTTGTAATTTATCATTCACTCCGTCATTTCTCATGTCAATCAAGGTGGAAGGAAAATGGAGGAACGGATCGCTGCTCAGGAATTTCCAGGTTATTTCAAACTACATTTCATTTTCTCCTCGCTTTCGTTAAATGGGATAATATAGATTGCCTCGGCTGAAGGAAAAGGTCGAAACAAAGTAATTTGCTGAGTGCGAGAATGAGAATTGGATATTAGGACGCGATGCATACTACTCCAAATAAGGTTAAGTCTTTTCGTAAAACACAATTCTGAATGTGAACACTTACATTATTTTAGCTCACTTGAGATAACTCTGAAGGCTGAATAGAAAAGAATATTATCAGCGCTTCCATTCAAGTCCATATGACTGATTGCTTTCTTGCCACAGATTTCATTCTTTTACTTTTTACCTTTCTCTTCCATTGATGGGGTATTGCGAGATTTATATTGCCCAATGCGTAATATCTCAGACAAGAATCTCATAAAAAGCGTCGGGTCAGGTAGGTGCCCACTGGTTTTGCAATTTGACAAGCGATAGGATTGCCAAAGATTAATAGACTCGACGTTGCCTTTTAAACTGAAACACCAAAAAGTCTCTCAAGCACACGTCCACGTCACATATCCTCATACAATTTCACCTTTTATAAAAGACATATTTATAAAAGTGAAGTTACATAAAACATTTCTACTTATAACTAGAAGAGAACAAGAAACTCAATTCATTTTTACTTTTATTGTTTATCTACGAAGTAAAGAAAACAGTTAAATATCATTTTTATAGTGGATTATTTACCTATTCAGTGAGTGACGACGAAGTAAAAGGAAACTTTTCCCTTTTAAGCGATACTTTTAGCAAAGGAAGAATGAGACAGTTTGAATAGAAATCGAGCAACTTTTACAATTTCCCTTTTTCCATTCGCAAAGCCCTATTTAGATTTTTCCCTTTAATATTATTCCCTTTGTTATCTAAACTTTGAATGAATGAAAAGTAAGTTAGCATTTCACTTACTTCTCCCTTTTCCCCATTTACTACTTTCCAAGAAGAAAACATACAAGAAGCTTTGCTGTGGCTCAGAGAGCCAGAAGAAAAGGAGGAAATGAATAGTCTTTATTCTAGCGGAGGGGAAAAGGCCGATAGCATATTTGCGCTACCATTTCTTGTTTTCTCCTCAAGAAAGATAAGGCCAATGCAGCTAAACATTTATTCTCTTGATCTAGAATAATACAATGTGGTGCTATTCTATTCATAAACATTAAATTGGGAGAGGAGAGGAGTAGTGTGAATAGAAATGTGTTTATAAATTACTGAGTTTATTTCTAATGCTCATATAATTTGTCTTATTGTACTCCTCCATTCCTTTCCACCTCTCTCAATTTACTTTCGATCGACCTCATCATGTAAGTCATCCATTGCTGCTTGTCTTGCTCGCGTCTGCAACCAGCCTAAAACTGGAGCAGATTTTTTTTGTAAAAAAGATGGTTGTTACTGCAGTCATGTATTACTCCACTGAGGAGAAAAGAATTAAATTCCTTTTTCTAACAACTCTTTCAATTTTAATGAGTAGCTAGAGTGCTCTACCACCTGAATGGATTTTGGATAGTTTTTTTAGTATCATGAGCAAAAAGCATATACATTCTTGGTTTCCGTGAAACCAATCCAGACAAAAACTTTTTACGTTGGTGTACTTACTTCCGCCAATCCAATGAGCAACTTCATATTAACTGAAGTGAGTAACTCTCTCCTCTCAATTTGCACTTGTTCCTGTTCGATGTTCCCCCAGTACCTCTATCGCATCACATCACTATTGGCCTCACCATTACAGATTGACAAGGGGAAGACGACAGTGAAGTTGCTAAATTCCCTTCGTCTTCCTTTTATCTTCCTTCTTGTTTTTCACAAGTGCTGTTAAGTGTGTTGTGTGCTCATATCATATCTCTTTCTCTAGTTTACTCCTGGAAAGGTATTAATTCAAGGGACACGAGAGAATCGGAAAGAAGTACGTATCACCGCATCTGATCAGTTCAGTAGTAGTACCTCTTCTCGTTTCCTACGTTTTTTGTAAAAAAAACTCTCCGACTTACGTACATTAGAGATACTTATACAAAAGTATATTATGCCTTGTATGAATACTGCATATTAGCCCTTTAGAACATATCGTCCTTAGAGCTTTCACCGGATGTAGGTGTGAATTCATATTACCACAAAGAAAATAAGCTGTATATCTAATATAACTTTGTCTATCTGCATGGGCGGGCATCGTCAATCGTCGAGCGAGAGAGTGAAGTGACAAGACAACCGAATGATACATATTTGCACAGCAAATAAATATACATAACTTTATTCCATTTTAACTCCTTTAACACCTACCAAAAACGCTTATGATATTTGAGAGGTTTTCCCTCCATCCATCTCTTTTCCCCAAACAATGCATTACTACATAATATCTACGTCGACTTTATCAGTCTCAAAATATTTTTCACACTGTGAGACATGTTCATCGACGAAGATTGCACTAGTGGTAGTAGTGCAGCAAGCAAGAGCGAGGTTCATGCTCCGCTTTTCGATCAAGTAGCATTCTACAAGCTCCTCACTTTCACTTGGAAAAGATCCTCCAAAAAAGTGGGTGAAAGCAGAGCGAACGAGTTGAAGGGGATATGGATGGATGGAAAAGTTAATTAGCTCGCTCTTTTCGGCCTTTTTGTGCACGCCTCAGTCAGTAGTATGTACTTCTATTTCCCTTCACTATTATTATTTTTTTTGTGGAATATAAGCTGTATCACTTTTCTAGCAACAAAATCTTCCAATTTTTTTTTCTCTCTTTATAATTATTTTCCATTTCTTGTCGATGGAGAAAGAAGAGGGGCAATATGGCTTTGGTAGTGGCACTTGTTCCAATATAAATCCAGACACGTCGTCGTCGTTCACATTCATGACGTGTAAAGGGATTCCAAAACTTCTCTTTTGGGTCCTCTCTGGATGAGGACGATCACGATGATGATGAGCATTGGAAAATTTTAGCATGCTTCAGGGCACCACAAAAGCTTCACAAAACGAGATTTTACAGTGAACAACAACGGTAGCCTAAATGGTTGGAGAGGAGGGGAAATGTAGGAAAAGTGAAAATGGAACAACTTTTTTTCATTCCTAACTAACCACCACCACTCGCAAAGGACTCGTGGTAGTTAAAAAAAGGAAAATGTTTTGTCATTCAAAAAGCTCATGAGAGTCAAAACCTTGGTCGTCATTATATACCCATAGAAAATGAAACCACACTCGCTTATCTTTCTCATTTTATGTCTTCCCTTTTTCCTTAGAAAACTAAACTTTTCCAACTTTTTTTTGTATTGCAGCAGGGTGGTAGTGCATGTATGTATATTTATTGCTTTTACTTTTTTCTTTGTTGTGCTTTCACCAATGCCCATTATCAGAGAATGCTATGCCACTTTCTCCGATTGCTATTATGCTAGTGGCATCATCATCTTCTAATCGCCATTCTCATTTCGCCTTCATTTTCTTATTATTATCATTCCTCAAGAGATTCCTCAATCTTTTTCAAAAGACATTCAAGAAAAAAAAGTTGTATATTCTACTCTTCTATGCTCTTTTCTTGAGTAATTTTCTACTACACTTAAGAAGAGTTCTTTTATTTTATTATTTCAGTATTTAGCAACACATTTTCTCTAGGAACCTCTAGTATTCCATTTCCGGTTCCCTCTGGTTAAACATTAAGAACAAGTTGCATTGCGGCAAAAACAACAAAACTGTTCCTTGTTCGGTAGTCAACAGCTCAAATCTCTTTGCTCATTTTCTTTTGCCCTTCATTTCTTCTCTAGAATTTAAAAAGGAAGTAAGCTTAAAATGCAACTAAGGATGAAAGTCAACTGAAAAATTCACATCAACAGCAACATCAGTTTTGCTAGAACAAATAATAAAACACCACTACCACGTTACATTCATTCCCAAAGAAGAAGAAAGCGTTTTAGCATGTACAGAACAAAAAAAAAGAGATGAAAAGGGATTGCTAAGCTTTCTGTTTCCTTCATTCTTCTTCTTTTCGCCTTGTGAATTGTAAGTGAATACGACCATTATACGTTATACGTGGTATGATAAATTCGAGTCATTTGTCCGTATGTCTGCGGAATGAATAATTTTGGGAAAGTGAAGAGCTTAATTTTCCCCAATGTAGGTAAAGTCAAAATCATAGACAGCATTAAAATTAAAGATGAGCAAGCACGTAAATGAAATCAAGTGCTGGCGTAGTTCAAATCAGAGTGTTTGTTTTGAAGGGACGTTTGCGGGCTTCCTACATCCGCTTTTAAAAATTACTTGTCGTTGAAGATGAAAGTGGAAAGCTAAGAGACTTGACTTAAGAAAAGCACAGGACAACGAGACCCGGAGCTGGAGATGTAGCTCTGAGAGGGGAGAAGAGGCTTTACTCCACTGAAATTCTCAACAGGCAAAGGCAGGAGGAAGAGTGGGTAGCCGTAGGTATGAAAGTCCTTCCGTGCCTTTGGCTACACACTTACTCACTCGCTCACGCTCTTCTCATTCTTCCCGGCTCCCGCTAAAGTCCTTCATCACATCAAGTCCCATTAAGCCATATTATTCTAGCGTTGGAGAAATAAGCTAAACAAAACAAGTCATAGGAATGGAATGGAATCTAGGGTGATATGCCAAAAAGTGAATAAACTATATGTCACGCCACAGAATACAAGACGTTAGACCACCCCATCACCCTTTAATTTTTTTTAGAAACATGGAGGAAATTTGCTCTCTTCTTCCCATCATCCAAAAAGCAATTTAATAATAGCTGAGGCAAAAATCCCTTACACGCTTCAAAAGAGGCAAAAAAGCCTGAGAATATTTTTTCCTGAGACCGTTGATGCGCAAACACATATATTAAAATAGTAGTAGTACTAACATAAAAAGTGGAAAAACTTTTTGCATGAAATTGCAATTTATATTTTCCTTCAATTTTGCACTCATGCAGGCACATAGAGAATAAAAGACGGGAAATAAAATGAGATTGTGAAAAAGAATATTCTCAAATGTCTTTGAGTAGTTTTTTTTCGACAACGCCGTAAAAAATCTAAAATACAATAGCACACACCACTTCCACTTCTTACTTACTTAGGTATGTGTCCCATCCGCTTTAGAGATTTTCCTCCTCGTTCGTCAACAAAATCCTCCATTTTAAGCTCCCGTTCTGTTTACTTCTTCGTTTTTTATTATACTTACGTGGGAAACGGAGGCAAGAAAGGAAAAAAGATGTTGTCATCGTCATCGTCCTCGTCGTCGGTTTTAACAAGAAAATCCTGTCAGCCAACAACACGACAACGACAACGTCATCTCATCACATCATTGCCATTGCTGCAGAAAATGAAAACAATAATAACTAGCCGAGTAGAACAAGTAAATCCAACAAGAATCAAGCTAAAATAAGAGGGAGCAAAACCGGAAGAAAAACAAAATACTTCGTTATGGTACTTAAACTTCAATGAAGTTTTGTAAATAAAAAACTACTCCCTCCAATGTTATTCCTCCAATTTGGCCGTTTGTCATGTTCTCCCCATTTCCACTAAAATAACTAACTATATCATTTACTATAGAACTATCATATCATAACTTTTGACATGCTTCTAAATTTACAAACTTGCAAAAAATTTCTCGTGTGTGCTGTTTTAATGCTGCCTCATCAATGAGGAAAATGAAAATTGAGATCTACGATCTACGTTTACCATAATATTCTCTTTTTCTCTGTTTACCATAAAAACCTCAAACAAAGTTTTTGCATTGACAGCACTTCTTCTGCTTCCGACAAATATTCCGATCATATTTCCATGCGCATTGATTCACAAATATTTACCTTTGATAATCTTCTTCTTCCATTCGCCCCACCATTTTCCTGGAATATTCATGCTTGAAAGAAGTCTTTGGCATTTAGACAGTTCAACACGAATAAAAAGGATGGTAAAATTATACTAAAAATATGAGGAAGGACATGCAAAATTCAGAGAAGCCTACTGCTAAATAATCATGTTTTCCATTATCTACACCTTTTCATTTAATTCCCTGCAAAGAGTAAAACTCGTGTGTTTGTGCTGAGCCGAATGGCCAACACAAACATAACGTCAGCAATAGCAAATGAAATGTAGTTTTGTTGTAGTTGTAGAGAATGTAACACGGAAGCCTCCTCATTGTGGGCAAAACGACACGGAGATGCTTTCACCATTTTTCCTGTTCGTCGAGTATGGAAACAAAAACTTAATGACCTGAATTGTACATTCTGCCGGATATGGGATGGGAAAGAAGGAAAGAACAACGAAATCATCATCGTCATTATCATGATCATCCTCCTCCACCCTGTAGCATTTAAAGCGGGAGACAAAGGGAAAGCGGTTAAAATGCTTCTCCTGTCTTGGTTTTACGCTCCAAACGCAAAACCTAGATTCTTGATGGTACTCTTGTAACTGTTATTTTTGATAAATGGAGGAAATTTATTTTTGTTTGTGAGTTTAACTTTGTTCTAGCTTGCTCTTGTGGGAAGTGGATTTGGTTTTTCTGGTAGATTTTCCAAGAAAAAACCAACGGTAGTGGGGTTGGTGGTGATGATCATGATGATGATGGTGCACGTTACACAAAATAGAGTTGACTACGGAATACATGACATTACATTACAATTTTTGTGTCACAATTCTGACAGTACATTAATACCTAAGATCCTGTCTGAGGCTTGTAGGTGTGTAATAGAAAAAGAAAATACAGTAATGATATTTGTGGCACCCTATCACAATAAATGATCACCATCATCATGATGCGGTTAGGATCACTTTCTCTCTGATCTGATCTTCTGTTCTTGCTATCATTTTCTTCCTCTTTGTTGTTCTTTTTTCGATGGTAGTTCTGTATGTGTAGCAATAGCAATGGGAAGACACGCCACTCAATTTTCTAAGTGCCATTACTACAGCTGCACAGCATTCACAAAAAAAAGTTGAAAAAGGTCAACCCATACTGGGAGAAAAGGTATAAAAATGTATTGGAATTGATATTGCGCATAGGAAAAGCACATTTTTAATGGATTTTGTGCTGTACAAAGTGGGTAATGGGGTGTCGTTGAAAATGTCTTGAGTTTTCTAGTTTCTTCGACGTAAAAAAATGGGACAGTGCTAGAGAATATCTAACAAATGGGGGAAGAATAGCACACTTGAATCGAAACTGGCTGTTAAGAACACAACACGGAAAAAATGTCTTCAGGTTTAATTTTATTGATGCTGGGACGATGCGATTCTTTCACTTCCACTTCTTACTTCTTTATGTTTGAACCCATGCATTTTTTCGTAATGAACAAAAAGGAGAAATGGAGACGAAAAAGGCTCAAGGGTTCAAGTTAATAATAATGATGTAAATAAGCTTTCATAATAATTATTCGTTTCAATGGAAATCATAACGCTGAGAAGAAAATTAACTTATACTCTCCTTGGGTTTTCTTAAGATGTTGATGAAGATAAGATGATCATGATTGCGACTTTTGATACTAATACTACCACTATACTATTCCATCACCGCGTAGCCATTCCATAGTCATGCTTTCAACGCCTTTGTTGTCGTTGTCATCTTAGAGGGGGGAAGTGTAGCGGGGAACTCCATAAAAAGTAGAGCGTCTGTATAAATAGTCTTCAACGAAAGAAGGTTTCATATTTTATTCAATGGAATGGATTGCTTATTTTTATTCCTCTTCATGCAATATGTAATAAAAGAGGCACGTAGATCACGTAGCCATTATAAAAAACGCTTTCGGAAGAAAAAAAAATTTCCAAGATGTTGACGACGATGATGGTGGCATGATGATGATGATATGACAGTATGTACTTCAAGAAAGCTTATGTTGGGTTTTCGTAGTTTACGTCTCCAGCAAACTTAGCGGCGAGTAAGAGGAGGTGATGTTGTAGTATGGTGGTGGAGAGGATGAGGATGCCGCTGTTTATTATTGCCATTATTACTGTGATGACGTGCATTGATACCATTTTGAGGAGTTTTTATGAGCTAGCATAAAAAACCACTGACATGTTTTCGCGGTGGTTAAATGAATGGTGAAAGTACATGACAAGTTTTAAAAACAGGGGGAAAGTTTTTGCTTTGTGCATCACGCGGATCTTGGCCTTGTCGTACTTTACTTGTTTTTTCGAGAGGATGACGGTCGTGTCAGAAGCTAAAGAACGAGCTGAAGCAAAGATCCTTTCATGAAAACGTGGACCTACCAAACAACCAACCAATACCTATCAAAAGTGTACGTGGGACATGTTCTGGAATGTCATTTAGGCTTTGCCTTTATCTACCTACTCACTGAAATTCGAGTTTTGAATCCAATCAGTCTCATTTTTTCTTAAAATATAAAGGAATATTGAACCGAAAAGGCAAGAGACAAGACCGCATTTATTCTAGTGGGAGCCATGTTATGATAATGGTAATAAGAGAATTTTATAGGGAAAAAAGAAAGTTTTCTTCGACAACAACAAAATAAAAGTTTGAAATGCGAAAGGAAAAGAAAAAATGATGGACTTACACAAAAGCGGAATATTTTTTGAAAAATGAAAAAAAGATCGACAGACTTGTTTGAAGACATCCGATTTTTTTGCGTATTGACTATTGCCTTCAGCTTTTTTTAAAAAGTGATCATCATCATCAAAAATAGTGTTGCGGTAGTAGTGCCGAAGTACATGCTACCGCAAGTATTGAAATGCAAACAAAGAAAACTCAAAAGAAAAACCATTGGAGGAATGGAATAGTAAAAAAAAATATTTTTTGAATAAAAGGAAAAAAGTCAAACAAGAAAACAAGTTTCCAGCGCACATGAAGAGAGAAAAGGAAAGAAAAAAGGAAAAAGTCAATGAAAAAGTTTCCTTTTTAGTGGATAAAACGTAATAGCATAAGGGCTAAAACATTTTTAAACTATTCAGTTTATGTTGGCTTCGTACACAATACCAATACTCGAAGAAGAAAAGATGATTTTTGTTAGAGCAGATCTCACTTGTTCTGCTCACAACAGAGTACACCCAAGCCAAAATTAAGCCTCTCATCCGATCCGCTAGTAGCATACCAATATTTAAAACTTGCTAAATTCTCGTCGCTTATGCTTTACAAAAAGTCAAATAAAAAAATGGATCACTGCATGTTTCACCTCAAAAACCACCGCACATAGTAAAAACCGGACTTCCTGAGAGAAAAGCTCTCTCGCATATGAGCTTAAAATACAAAATAGAAAGTTGTAAACCAAAAAAAATAAAGACAAGGTGCAAAAAGTTTTTTTTTTGTAGTGAAAATAAATACGAGAGAAGAGAAAGAAGTTTTGGAGGGCTTTCACTGTTTTCTATTTTTGGTTACATTATTGGAAGAGCGAGCGCGCCATGGCTTCCCGTTGATCTTCATAGCTATGCAGTTAGTTTTTCTATTTATGAGCTTCTCATCCATTCCTTTCTCCACGGAGTTCTGAATTGGATTCGTTTCGTGGGATAGAGAAATTTCCCTATTTTATTTACTGAAGCTTTTATCATGCAATATATACGCATTCCTGTACATTTAATAAATATTATCAAAGCTTGCATGGAACCATACCACAGAACAAAAAAATATGCTGCCAAGCTTACATCCGCCTTTACATCATCAACCAAGAAGGAATAAATGCTGCAAAAGATTCTTACAGGAGAAGGTGAAAAGGGAAAAAACGGATTCCAGCTGGTCTGATGATGGTAGTTCGATGGAGAATAAGGAATTCTTAATGCTGAAGCTTTTTTTTATTATATTACACAGTTACAGTATAAATATGCACATACCTATTTCCCTATTAACGCAAGAATCAGAAAATATTGGCTTTATATCCATAAAGATATGCTTTGTAAGCAAAAATCTCTTCTAGTTTTAGGGAAAAGAAAGAATGAAATACTTTTCAGGAAAAAAATTATGAGGAACACAGTCATTGGAACGAAGTTACTGGAATGGAATGTTATGCCATGCTACGCTGCTGATGATTTACAAAAGACGAGAAAGGAAGAAATAACGAACCATAGATGTGATGTAGGTAGGTACGTATATACATTTTTTTTTTAAAAAGTGCCAAGTTATGTTTTGAAGCACATATTGAAAATTGTGCTATTATTCTAAAAAGATGTGATGTGTTTAAGACAGTATGAGTTTATTGCGGAAAAATGTAGGTTTTTTTAAGGAATCTCCCTCATTCCATTCTTCCTCCCCAGTCAAGCCCTCACATCACTTCACCATAGCCATGGCCGTATCACATCACATCATCCGCTTCTATTTCCTTCTCAAAGTCAAGTCAATGTTCCTTTCCTTCTCCATCCCTTTTTCTCAGTTTTCTCTCTTTCTTCCTCGGACAGATGAGTTTCGAGTCGTTGTGCAGTGCAAGAGAGTGTAAGAAGATGAGTGAGTGAGTGAGTGAAAAAAAAGACTGTGAGCCAGTGTGTAATACAAAAACCGCTAAAGAATGAAAATAAATGGAAAATAATAGAGGCTCTTTTCACTTGAAGGAATGACACATAAAAATACATGCATCAAGGAAGCCATCGCAAGCCAAGCCAGGGAAAAAATAGAAGTCAAGTCTATGTGACTCAACTGAACAAACTTATCANGATGACACATAAAAATACATGCATCAAGGAAGCCATCGCAAGCCAAGCCAGGGAAAAAATAGAAGTCAAGTCTATGTGACTCAACTGAACAAACTTATCAGCATCTACAGAGAACGAGAGAGAGAGAGGAAAAAGTGAAAGTAAGGAAGAAAAAAGTGCTCATATAGAAATAAAGTTATAATACCACATCTCACGACCAGGTTTCCACGAGAAGGGAAAAAGAAGGAAGCGAGAAAAAAAGTATGTCAGTAAAGCGTTTTCCCATTTTACAAAACCTTACTTATAGGAAAGTTTTGAGAGAGGAACAGGGGAAAAAAGAATGAGAAAAGTACATATAAAATTTTCCAAAGAGCCTCAAGCACACACACACATACACACACTCTCACTCTCTGTGAGCAACAGTCTGTTTATTCTTTCTCTCTTCTTCTCCTCCAGCGAGAGGAAAGGAGAAAGTCATTCATTCTATTCTATTCATCATATCGCATTTTCCCCCTTCCTTCGTAAACGGAGTCTGAGGCTTTTTTTCGCAGCAGTTGAAAAATTTGCAAGGGACATTCAGGACTTGCTTTATTTCACTAGAAATATTTTTCATTTTTTTTTCTTGCAGAAAGGACTCAGAGACTCAGTTAGGTAAGCTTAAGTTTGCACAATGTCCTTTTGGTATGCTTGAGTCGTATCATGAAAGTAAGGAACTCATACGAAACGAGGATTTTTTAAGAGAAAGAGGATAAATAAGTTTTAGAAAAAAAAATTTTTCTCTAGTTTTTTTCCACTTTGCATGAGAATTGTTTAGAAGTCATATAGTCTCATGTGATATGAAAGTAGAATGCTAGACAAGGGATGAGGACGAGGACATCAGTTGAGAACTAGAGCACACGTACTTGCACAAGTACTCCGTGAGAATGGCTTTACTTTGTGTGGCATAACTTGATGTCACCGAGAATACCAGGAAGACAAACAGAGTCTCGAATGAATAACTTTCATTTCAACCGAAAAGAAGCCTCCATGTGGCGCGATGCAATGCAATGGAAATGATTTTCTACTGCTTACCTACTTCCACGAAAGATATGATCGTTCATTACACTTTATTTCTCATTACAAAAAGTGCGGACAATCTGCATAATATTCCGTTTTATTTTTCTTTGTGATTAACCCATTCATTCTATGTGAAGTAGCGTCCCGAGTGAAAGGGATAAAGGAAGCGAGAGAAAATTGCATATTAAATTTATCAAACCAAAACACATCCTCGTTTTCCCCTTACCTTATTTTCCATTCCTCACCTCGAATTTTTTATTTCGTTTTTTACCTTCACTTCATTCAAAAAAAAAATAATGGATTGCACGTCGTTTCCCATTCCAAAAATAGAGTCGCGCCGCGTACTTACTTCTTCACAATAGATTGAAGAACTCCATTTGCAGCTGGTTGTTGGCACGACACAGGAGTCATCCAAAAAGTGAGATGTAAGGAGCTATAGTGGATAAAGTCTATACAAGGAAGCATTACTTTTGATCTACATAAGTATTCCACCGCCACCTTCATTAATTTTAACTCGGCTTTGCTACATTTCCATTCTCTCATTTTCATCTTTATACTTATATATACGTCGGCATCTAGAGCAAACGAAGTCAAAGAGAACATTATTTTCTCCACAAATTTTTTTCTAACCCTTCATATGAAAAAATGACGATCATCAACATGATCACATTAGCCTAATAATAATATGAAATGCACCAGGACCAAGACCACAGCAAGAGCGGGGAAAACCCAATTTTTTCCATCTCTCGTGGAAAGCGAAAAAAATTCAATTTTTTCTCTCCGGTTATCTAAGCAAGACTAAGTAAGAAGGATGAGGAGATGAGAAATTACATTCTACTTGAAAAAATCCTTTAGCACAAGAACGTTATAATAAATTATATCATCATCATGTTCCATCTTCATCATCATCAAGTCTGATTTTTTTTCTCCCGTGCTTTTTCCCAAAACTCTTCTTATATGTTCTGTAAGTCACTGCCAAAGTTTTTTATTCGCTCTTCTTCATCCCATTTCATCTGCTTAGCATGAAGTAACTCCTCTCATATGACATAATGCAAGTACAACAACACATGAGATTCTCCGAGGCAGAAAAGAAGCTGTGAAAAAAATTGCAAAAGCATGTTTTAACGAAAGGAATATGAATTTATACTGCGAAAAAGCTGGAATTCCCCTTATATCTCGTGCAATATGTACTTATAATTCTCGTGCGATTTTTAATGTTGTCCTTTATTAATGTTTCGTGCATGGTGGCTTCGTATATTATTTCCACGACATTCAGACACAATGTACCCAACACCGTGCACGGCCGTGTGCCTATCATGTCATCCAGTCAGAAGAACATAACGTATGAAAACTTCTTCTTTTTTTAATTTTAGGTACATGATGTACGCAGGCATACATTCTTCTCATATATGTTTTTATCCTGAAAAGTTAAACAAAATTCTCTTTTTTTTGCAATATGCGAATGAATAACAACAGAACAGAACATGAACACGCGATAAATATTATTTTCATAAGAATTCATCTCGATTCCATTGTACCACTCCTCATAATATTTATTATTATGCCCCTTTTTTTCAAAGCGTCACAAGTCCGAGCGATGAGCGATGTAAGAGGAGCGAGCAGAAGCGGTATTTCAATTTGCATTGCTTTCTGGCAGCAGCTGGTGTATCTCCATAATTTTAGGTACATGATGTACGCAGGCATACATTCTTCTCATATATGTTTTTATCCTGAAAAGTTAAACAAAATTCTCTTTTTTTTGCAATATGCGAATGAATAACACAACAGAACAGAACATGAACACGCGATAAATATTATTTTCATACGAATTCATCTCGATTCCATTGTACCACTCCTCATAATATTTATTATTATGCCCCTTATTTTCAAAGCGTCACAAGTCCGAGCGATGAGCGATGTAAGAGGAGCGAGCAGAAGCGGTATTTCAATTTGCATTGCTTTCTGGCAGCAGCTGGTGTATCTCCATTTTAATAAGAAGAACACGAAAACAATATTAAAGTTGGAATGTTTATGCATGTGTAGTTTCAAGGGAAGATGATGATATGATGGTCACACACATTCACTCTTAGCCAGAGCCAGAGCATCAGCGTAGTGAAGCCGCTTGCTTTGTTGCATTGTATTCAATTTAAGATTTTAACCCTTTCCTCACATCTATTTTTTGCCTCATGAATCCTACTATAACGTATCAAATCATATCATATCACATGCAGCATCCTCATAAACAATTCCTCTTTAAGAAACTACTTGGCCATATCGTCTCATATCAACATAATAACATTCATTCCTGAGAATTTTATTCTGGTTTATGAGGACCTATGAAAAACGTCCATATCCCATATGATAATCTTCTTGGTACGACCATCATCATCATCGTGTTTGCATCTTCTTCTTCTTCTTCTTAAAAATACGAAACAAGTTGACTAGTCGTACTACAACTATTGCTTCTACAACTACAACTACTACTGTTACGACTATTGCTTATTGTGTGTGTGGTGATGGGAGCTCAGGTTTCCGCTACGCTAACTCTATTTATTATAACACTAACACTACATAACATAATAGCTCACATAAAAAAAGTTTTTTTTTCATTCTTCAAGCCAGTAGTGCACACATACTCAACACTTGCTTTTTTTTTTAGATGATCATGATGATATTGCTATTACTGGCTGTAGAGATGCTGAAGCTCTTGCTTTAAATGATGGTCATGATCATGATGGTGTTACATTGCACATTATACACATATTACATATACCATAGATAAGTATAAGTACGTATCATCATCATACGGCCAACAAAGTTGAGAATGAAAATAAGACAAGTTCTTATGCTCAATTGTAAGTGCAAAAAAGTTACGAGTGTTCCAATAAGGAAACCTAGAATTCCTCTTTTTTCTTTCCTCACTAAAAAAAGTTCCAGCGACAACCAACGACGATGATGTTGAATTTTGTGTGAGTGTGAGGAGTCAACTTTTTCTACTTGGGCTCATGTGAGCTTTCAACTTACTTAATAAGTATATATATAGTCATATTGTATTTAGAGAAAACGAAGTCTTAGCAAAAAAAAAAGCACACTGATTCATTCTCATTCTGGTGAAGCAAAAAAAAATACATTTTTTTTCTCTAGTGCTCTTCTTGCCACTACTACAGTGCTCCTGGAAAAATAGAAAAAAAATTGTAACAGGATTGAAGAAAAAAGGTTTTCTTCTGGAGCTCTGCTATTGCTAGAGAGTTAGTTCTGTCTTCCCCTCTCGCGTATATTTTTTTCTCTTCTCCAAAACAGACATTTTTCACCGTGAGGCAAAAGACCAAACACGACACGACCAAGTGAAATAGGGGAAAAATGCCCTAAGATTTCCCCGCGTTCTCAGATGCTACAAAACGTACTTGTGTGCTCTTGTGGCCTGTGTTTTTGCAGGTTGTTTGTTATTTTGTGTTAGAGGAGAATTCCTTCGCAAAATTTCGTGAAGAAATGCAAAACAAAGTATTAATATTCCCATTTTAGAAAACTCTGCATTTCACCCTTCCACGAAAACATTTTTTCTGGGGAAAAAAGGCCATTGCAAAAATGTGTGCCGAGAATCCGCCGCACATATCTCAACTTTTGCCAAAAAATATGGAGTTTTAAGTGAAAAGGAACTGAGAAAAAAGAATGATGGAGAAATAGGAAGAAAGAGATTCTCCAGAGAGAGAGACAGACACAGAGAGAGAGGTTTATTTTATGTTCCAGTATTTTTCACACATACACGCAGATAGAGAGAGAGAGAAAAGGAAAGAGGAAAAAATGCCGAAGTGCTTGGCTTTGGCTTCGTTTCGAAGTGAAGAAGAAAGCGAGAATAAGTTTTGGCTGGAGAAAAGGAGCGAGAAAGTGCGATGATGGTGATGATGATGATTATCATGGTAAGTATAAAGTGTGACTAGGTGTTTTATTATATTATCATTGTTTTTTATACCCGTATCTTTGGGTAAAAAATCTGTATTTTTTATGGAGGTTAAAAGGGAGGAAAAAGAACAGTCTTAAATAAAATATAAAGTTGTTGTAAGAAGAAAGTAAAACAAATTCTTTTTTCCTCCAGTATTTACGATGTTGTTACAAGCTTGAGAAATGATATAATGATGACCACCACCAGCAACATCATCATCTCACTCACACACCACTATCATCATTATCTCGATGAGATGAGAATGAAACAAGCAAACTATCTTATCACTCCTGTTGGTTCTTATCTTCAAAAAATGTGGGGGCTCAAGTTAGACCATGTCATCATGCCAAGCAAGCAAGCAACTAAGGCTCATAGGTCCTTTTCTTTTCTTTTCCAAGTAGAGTTTATATTTTGCAAAGAGCTCCATTTTTCATTGTTTGAAGAAGGGTCCTTTAAAAAAACTTTCTCCACATGAGCCTGTTCATTGATGGAACAAAAGGAATATGAGAAGGGCTTTTGAATTGTTTAACAGGTGCAGAACAAGACTCTAAAGGGGACTTATACTTCTTCTTCTTCTCCAGCAGGAGTAGCAGCAAAAGCAGCACCACCAAAAATATCGGTATCATGTTCATGCCCATGCTCTTCTCTCACTGCTGCTACGACTTCCCTGTGTTTCAGTTGTTGTAGTTGTGGTAGATGTGAACGTGGAAGCAGTACTAGTACTACTTGTGCTGCTGCTCGTGTTGTTGCTGTTGCTAGTTCTTCTCCAATCTCCAGTAACACCACAACACAGCCGACTGGATAATAATAATCATCATCAACATTAATTTTCAAATAAAACGATCCGCACAAAAAAAAGCGTTACAGACAGGAACTTAAGTCTCTTTACATTGTGTCTACATCAAGAATAACAACTTTATTGCTTGCTTCCTACAATATTTTTTCCAGTGAATAAAGTTCGAGGAAAAGCCGTTTCATTTTATTCTCTCTTGAATGAGTACTCCTTCTCCTCTCCACTTCCCGCACATTTATTAAATTATTCAGGGAGTCAGATTTAATAATTTATTTTGTGGGAGTATATGTACCTCAGTTTTGTTCGGAGCTACTTGTGAAAAAATATATAAACACACGGGTTCAAGCTGGAGAGAAGCGTGTGCACTTTAAACAAGAGTAATTTTAAGCAACAGTTTTTATTCCGTGTAAAAAAACGTGTTGAATTTTAAATGCGCTACATACTCCGTTGATGGGAGGAACTGTGGATTATCTAGCTGACTGACA
Source organism: Seira musarum (assembly GCA_027743895.1). Classification (NCBI taxonomy): domain Eukaryota; kingdom Metazoa; phylum Arthropoda; class Collembola; order Entomobryomorpha; family Entomobryidae; genus Seira; species Seira musarum. The sequence goes on from JAHZMX010000495.1 coordinate 29,134, forward strand.
TGAGCATGAAGGAGGAGGTAGCTCATTAGTTTACATTAAATGAATAATCGATAATGTGTTGATAGCTTAAGGATTGTCGGTTATTTTGGGAATGACTCTTCAAAAAAAAAACTCAAGAACATTTTTTTGCGCTTAAAACGTTCCACTTTTCCGGTGTTAGACTGATTTGTTTTGTCCAAAAACAGTTGTAAAGGAAAAAACAATTTATTGAGAATTAATTTTCCTCTACCCTCAGTACTTGAACCGATTGCAAATTGCAGTTGGGGTGAATCAGCAAAAAAAAACTTTTTGTTTCGATGAGGTGGCAATGCGGTTCTTCTCTCTTTGGTCCTACTAGTTGTCCCAGTCGTTGTTCGTGTTGCTACTACTGTAATTGAATAAGTGTCATTTCTAAGTGATCTTGACAGCTTCCACCTTTGCGACAGACAATCCTCCAGAATACTTACGCCAAGTCAGCTAGATTTTTTTTGTTAATCTTGCTACAAGATACAATAAATTCAATTTGTCTCAACAAAAACTATCGCTGCAAATAAAAAAGTGTCATCATCAGACCTTTGAAAGCTTAGCTTCGTGTTGCAACACAGGTAAGAATTGAATTATTTTTTATTAAACCTTATTTCCTCAATTACTCCTTCTCTTGCTCAAACCCCACCGTAACACCCGAGCTGAAATGTCATTAAATTGTATTCACACTAGCAAAATTATAGAAGAAGGTCAGTAGGTGGCATAACGACATTTTAAAATTCGCAATGTCATCCGTTGAACATTCGCCCAATCATAAAAAATGGAGGTATATACTCTCCTCCTCAATTTGCAAAATCTAGGTTTTAAGCAAAAGATACAAACAAACCAGTCAATGAAAAATAAAGTAGCCATGATTCTTTTACGACCCAATTTTTATTATCAAGTTGTAAAAATTCTAACTGAACCGAAGTGTAAATTATGACTCTACTTAATGATCCTACTTACGATAGCTGTGAATGGCATGTCGCAGGAAGAGAGGGAGAGTAAGTAATATCATACAAGAAAAAAAATCCGACTAACCAAAACAATTTCATATTTTTGCATACATGAAAAATATATCTACTGCTTGACATTTGACGCGTGTGGGCGCTTTCTCAACAGAAAAAAGAGATGTAAAATAATAATGTCATTTCTCAGCTGAAATAAGAACATAAAGTGCCTATAGTTTTTTTTGCATTCAACTGAAAACCAAAATACACAAAGTATTATTTCATGTAAAGTGTCAAAACATAAATTTTTATATTTATGATAGCTTCCGACATAATTTTAACTCGAAATGCTCGTGTTGTAACATTATTGAATATTTATAGACATTTCTTGATGACTTCCTCGCCTTATCTCTTCCAATTTTTTATGCACTTCCTCTTTAAAGTCCTATCAGCTCAGACTAAAAAACAACAAGAAATAAATAAATTGGACCATGAATGAGCCCAACTCGCAGACGTTTTGGAAAGTAAACCACAACGCAAGAAATACAAGTCAACAAAAACACATTGGAAGAGAATAAGTCGTTAAAAATAAAACGTTACTTAACAAGAGGAACAAAAAAGCGCTTGTGTGTGCTTGTCGTCTACCGATTGTGACTTGTGTTGTGTTGTGAGTACAGAAAATTGATTTCCAATTTTTTCCTTGAGTTCATGCGCCCCGATCTGCTCAGAGAGTCATTAATATCTTGTAATCCGTCCCATTTATTTTTGAATTTTAAGTGAGTCATCACATGCACCAAACTGTAAGCGTTTATTCCCGTAGACGTAAGTCTTATAAATTCAAATCATTTACGCAAATTGCTCTCAATTTGTTCCCAATAAAAATACATAGTATGGGTAATGAGTATATATTTTATGTTTATAGAATGGAATATTACAACATTTCTATTTCACATAATTGGGAAAAATTGAACAGTTTTATTAAAAGACTAATAAATGAAGTAATCAATGCGCAAATAAAGAATAGACATTTAATTTAGAAGCAATGACGTAACCCTCCAAAAACTGCTTAAAGCTAGAAACAAAAGTCAGGTTTACTCTACGAGGCAAAGTACACAAGGAAATTTCTAAATTTAAACTGGCTAATTTAGTACTTCCAACCTGTTTCTTTTTCCTCTTTCACTCATTCATCTGTCTTCAATCATATAGAACTACATATATTAATAAATAATTTTGCACAAACAATTTCCCCTGTACTTACGATTAGTATGTACGGACTGACATTACGTCCTAAAATATTTATGTGGGCATGAAAACCCACCTTTTGTGATGTAATATTCATAATCATATAGTCATGATCATGTGTACAATGTCGACATCCTTCTATTTTACAAGAAGTGCCCCACGCACGTCCGACTATCTCTTTGGGAATTTTGGCCGACGTAAAATACTAGAATTGTATTTAGGTATTACCTTTTACATTGCAAAAAAAAAAATGTAATTTGGAATTGAATTAAATTTTATCCTTTCTAGCAAGCACAATGGAAAAAGTGCAAATTAAACTTGGGAGGCGCACGTAATTCCTTCGCATAAATAATAAAAGTTAGCGTAAATTCCTTGTGTTGAATACAAACATGGTTTAAGTGAAAGGAGATGCCCGTTTGCCATTTCGTTTGCTACGAATAGGGTTATTATAGAGTCGGGACTAGTAGGACCTTTTAGGTAATTACATAGACGGGAACACACAGAAGAGCAGAGCAAATTTTGCAGAACATGTTCCTCCTCCGAAATAAAAAAACCTACTGTTAGTACCTTCTTGAGAGCCATGGGAAGCGGTTTATACGTATGTGTGTAATGCCAATATCAGAC
>JAHZMX010000496.1:0-19565 GCA_027743895.1 Seira musarum
CCCGCAATACAAACGTTGGACCAAATTCGTGCGATAGATAGAAAACAGGAAGTGCCTCACGATGGACCCATGTGCGATTTACTCTGGTCAGACCCAGAAGGTGAGTTCAAGCAAACATCAGCATTTAAATTTTAAATCTTTTACTATATAGCCGATAGCAATTTTAGGAAGCTCCACATTTCCACAGGCAATAGAATTCCATCACTAACAAATCTACATTTTTTTATTTTATATTTTTAGATGTGGAAACGTTGCTGCTATTTTGGAACTGGACGAACACCTTTCCAGAGAATTTATCATTTTTGAAGCTGCTCCACAAGACAATAGAGGAGCACCTGGAAAGAAACCTTCTCCGGATTATTTTCTATGAGAGAGCTATCAGCTATCTTAAAATTATCATTGTTCATGTTTATAATAATGATATTATTATTTAATTACAGAGTTTTTTGTTTACATATTTACACTTAAGCATTAATTGTTCTAATCGTAATGAGTCTGAGAGCCGTTGAATTAATTACTTGCTAAATACTATTTATTACTTCTTACTTTACTTTAAAATGGCCCCATAAAAGACTGTATAGATGTAAAGCTTTTAAATGTGTTCTTAAGTCATACTGAGGTGCTATCGATAAATCCTTTTTTGTATTATTACCTTATTAACTTCCATCCAATTAGGATGTCCGAAAGTACTTTGACTGGTCGTTATTATTATATAATATAATCTACCTTAACTTTAGAACAATGAAACAAAAATATATTTACACTAGACTGATGAAAACAGGAAAGATCGGATCTTGTGATAAGCATGGGGGATTTGTAAATTAGGCCACGGCCGACCGACCTGAATTTCAGTGAAAATAAAATATTTGCCAAATAAAAGAGATGAAAACAGGAAAGATCGGATCTTGTGATAAGCATGGGGGATTTGTAAATTAGGCCACGGCCGACCGACCTGAATTTCAGTGAAAATAAATATTTACCAAATAAAAGTGAATTTGGATGTACTAATCGACCTAACATTTGACTTTATCACATGTGATTTTTTTCCGTTAATGGAAAGAATAGATACCGACAATCATTATCAAAAATATTTATAAATTCTTACTCGGTAAAAATAGATATCTTCAGTTTTGTCGCATCCGACTACATGATAACTTATCTGGGGCAACATGAGATACTTTTAAAAATAGGCCAGTTACCTGCCTAAAAGTGGTAATTTTTATGTGATTTCAATAAAAACCATGTAAAACATAAAGTCGATCAATTCTAAATGGCATTTGAAAATTTGAATAAACTACGCTCCAGCTCCGTTAAGATTGTGAATGTGAAAAACGTCACAAATGTCAATGTCAAGTCAATTTTTTTTTCAACCCGGATTAATCCTTTAGGATATAATCCGCAAATTACACGTAAATGAAATGAAAATACGTCAAAACTCAAACCACTTGAAGGTGTTTCGCGGAAAATGATGATAAAGAAAAATGCACTCGATATTTCGAATCTTATTAATTGCTTCCGTGCTCGATTGGATGACCGGTCTAGGTACTAATAAAAATATTATTCAACGTGGCTTAAGGGGATCAAAAGCAATCATAATCATGAATATCATGATTATAAAATTACGTAGAAAAAAAATTGTGGTGTGTGGTCTTTATCAATGCCAGCTTATCAGTGATAACCACTTCAATCATTTTTTTGGCGACCGGGTATAAACGGTAGCGATAGATTAGAGGAAGAACAAGGGATTAAGCTTGTGTACGTAAGTACGAGTGAAGAAGATTATCAATCAAACACGAGAAACCATGAATGAAATGCACCTGCTCTGGAGGAGTATAAATACCGGAGGTCTTGAAGGTAATGGACATTCAGCTCCCAGCAATCAAGTCAAGTCAAGCAAAACTAAAAAGTTTTAAAAATTTTAGCCACTTATTTCCAAACACGGTTTAATTTTTTAGACAAAAAGTGAAATAATTCAAGATGAGAAATTTCGTTGCATTGTTTCTGATTGCCCTCGTGGCAGATCAGATCCATGGTGCCGTGGTCAGGCCTAAAGGACAACAGCCACCTTTGAAGTTTATCGGTGAATATAAAAAGCCCATGAGCATTCTGGACACAACTCAAGAGGGACCAGCCATTCAACAAACCAGCTTTTATTTCCTCAGTCAAAATGCTGTAAGAATTTTTCTAAAGTCTTTTCTTTCCATTTTTCATTAAAACAGAATTTCATGAAGTTTTATATTTTTAAAGGCCGGATATGCCACAGCGGAAGCCGATTGCCAAGCTCAACTTGGTTCTGACGCCACGCTCCTCTACATTGAAACTGAGGATGAGCTCAAGGAAGTGAAGAACTTCCTCTCCAGCTCTGATGACACGGGATCAACCTACTGGGTTGGTGGAAAGTATGTCCCTGACTCGAGGAAATTGGTTTGGGGAAATGGTGTTGAAATCGGAAGTTTTGCTCCATGGGACAGTGGTCATCCCAACTCTCAAGTTCCAGTAACCAGAGTTTCAGCTTACACTGCTGGAAGCTTGAAATTGAGAACTCAGTTCCAGACTGTATCAAACAGGTACATTTGCGAACTACAGGTTGGAGCCAGACACAACGCACAGTTCAAGTTCTTGGGACAGTACAAAAGCCCTCAAACCAAGATTGGAGTCAATGGAGTGAGCACCAGACAAACCAGTTTCTATTTCCTCAGTCAGAACGCTGTAAGTTCAATAAGAAAACGTATTCTCAATATGCCCCAATTGAGAAATGAAGATTAATTGACATTGAATGTCCTGATTTATAGGCCGCTTTCCAAACTGCTGAGAACGATTGCAAGGCTTTCCTTGGCGATGATGCTACTCTTTTATACATTGAAACCCAAGAAGAACTTGGAAATGTCACCCGATTCCTCGCCAGTTCTGATGACACTGGTTCCACTTACTGGGTCGGAGGAAAATACGATACCGAAAAGCAAGTTTTTGCTTGGCTGAATGGAGCTGAATTTGGTCCATGGGCACCATGGGACGCAGGCATGCCCAATACTCGCACTCAACTTACTCGTGTCTCTGCCTACACCGTTGGAAGTCTCAAGCTCCGAACCCAGTTCCAGACTGTTTCCAACCGTTACATCTGCGAATTGAGGGCTGGCATTCCAGAAGAAGAAGCAATTCCTTGCTACAATGATAACGATCTCGTTATCGTCGTCGACTCTTCCGGAAGTATTGGTCAAGCAAACTACATGGTCGCCCTTGAGTTCACAACGAGACTCGCCATTGCATGGGCCGATAATCCAAAGAACCGCTTGAGTGTCATTGTCTACTCCAATAATGTCCAGTCCATTATTGGCCTCCCAGATAATCTCAGTGTTGCCCAAATTCGTGACAAGGTTTACACTGCCCCATACTTGAATGGTGGAACTGCCAGTGACTTGGGTCTAGATTGGGCTCTCCAGGAATTCAATTCCAATCAGAGGTCCGTCCCACTCAATCTTGTTTTCTTGACCGACGGTGTTTCAAACAATCCTCAGTCGACAATCGCTGCTGCAAATAGAGTTCAAGCTGCTGGAATTCGATCATTTTCTGTCGGAATTGGTTCATCCATTAACCCAACTGAATTGTTGGCAATTGCTGGAGGAAGGTCAGAACATGTTTTTAACACTGATGGATTTGCCGATTTACTGAAATTGCTTCAACCGGTGAGCCGGCAAGTCTGTCAGTAAAGATGAAGTACTGAACAAAACCTTCAATATATTTGACGTCATTCCCAAAGTATTATATTTATCTTATCAATCAAAGTATTAAATTTCAATTTATGTATGTATGATCTTCTATGATATAAGTAGTGATTTATTATTGTGTAAATTAGTAAATAAAGAGCTTTCTTGAACTGCAAATTCAGTTTTTGTACATGTAGCTGTAGCCTTAATTTTTTAATAGAATGGTCGTGGTCTTGACTAATACATGATAAGATGATGCCATTCAAACTGTATGGAAATATGAGAATCTTTGCATAATGAAAATTCATAATTTTTTTTAAACCTAATTTTGTATAAAATTATATTTTTTATTTTAAATAGTGCAATTCAATGACCCAAAATATTTGTTTCACAAATGTATCTGTTTGAAACAGTGTTGAACTGTGTTCTAAATTTCAGTGGTGTCGTTGCAGAACCATCAAAATAAGTTGATACTCTGGTGAGGGCTGTTTGAGTGTCTGGATATCCATTATCCCAGGGCACCCAAGATCCAAACTCTACTCCATTCAACCAAACAAATTTCTTTTTGTCAGCGTCGTACATTCCACCTATCCAGTGAGTTGCCCCATTGGTGACATCAGAAGATGGAAAGGTATTTGGTCAGGTCATTGAGTTCCTCTTTAGTCTCGATATAGACGAGATGTGCTTCGTCTCCTAATTGAGCTTTGCAGTCATTTTCTGCGGTGGCGAAGGCAGCCTATCGACAAACAGCTTATTTAACGATTTGTATTTTATTCCAAAGAATATTTTAAAATTATTAGTAAGCTTTGGTATCGTATCCTTACCGCATTCTGACTGACGAAATAGTATGAGACACGTTCCGACGCAGGCTTCCCTCCGCTTGAATTGCGTGTTTCCGAAACATTTAAAGGGTTCCTATAAACGCCTATGAATTTTAAATTAGGGTGGTTTACGTTTACGGTCCCTTGGCCTTGGGTGACCCAAATGACGGACAGCAAGCAAAATACAACGGAGTAGCTCATTTTGAGAGTCCCTTTAAAAAATGAATGATGTTGCCATCAAGAACTCTTGTATTTATACTCATTCAGGCACATCACGTTTAAGGCTCATGGCTCATTAAAGCTAAAATTAAAAACTCAAATTCCATCAGAACAAACAAATGAACTGTGACAATGATACACTTGATATGATCAGAACCAATTGACATATATGGGCTTCGTCTTTTGGTGCATAAAACTTTTCCTGCTTTAATCCCTTAAGTAATGTTCTGTCTGAACTTATGTGAGGTCGATTAAAGGCATTATTTATGGAAAGCTGCCACCAGCATAGCTTTTCAAGTTAAAAATAATACAAAAAACTCGGTTTTTATCTAGAAACTTCTTTATCCTCTTTTAAATCAGTTTTGGTATAAATAGCAAGTTTTAATAGGAACCAAATAAAAAGATGGGAAACCGCAGTCAAAAAACCTAAATTTTCCCAAGAGAATTTAACTTCAGATGTTGAATGGGTAAAATGAGGAGTGGTTTACGTTTTAAAACGGAATGTTATGGCTGGACAAAAAAATAACTGGAATGAAGTCGGGTAAAAGTGCAAAAATCAACACAAAAGGAATTAAATGGTTCAAAATATTTAATTTTTTGTATTCAAGTCAATTGATGAAGACTGAAATTTTTTTAATTGAATTTTGTGTCATTTTCGTATTCTCACTTTTCTACTGAGTATCTCCCTCTTCCTTACCACCTTTACTCTTCTGAGAGCTCCTTCGGCTCCTCAACGACTTCCTCTGTGGCCTTGGCTCGTCCAGGTCAAGATTCACAACAGCAATCGCTGGAAGTGGACCTTGAATAGGTACAACAGCACCTTCACCTCCGGCAGGTGGATGAAGTCGAATATTATCGTCACTTGAAGGTTTATTGGCAAGGCGTTGATTTTCCTCGAAATACTATAAAATTATTTAAAAGTAAATGAAAATGGCTTTTTGGTGAAGAAATAGCATTGGAATTATTCATTTACATTTCTGAGGAATGCCGCGTGTTTTATTGGATCCTTGTCTAAATCTGTGGCAGAGGAACCTCCATCATCACTGCTCAGCCTAGCCTTAGCCTTTCCTTTCGCCGGGGGGGTTTTTGGTTGAGGCTGTTGCAGTTGTGTAGTCGCCTTCGCCCCTTGTCCTTGACCTGTACCCGTCGCACTTTTAGCTTTCACCTTTCCAGTGGGTCCTGGACTGGAACTCCCAGCGCTACCAGGCTTGTTCCTGTTGTAGGTTGGATCCGACAGAGAACCACCCACGTAGGATGATGCCTTCTCGCGTTTCTTCATTTTCTTCACTTTCTTCCGCTTTCCCTTATTCGTAGCAGCAGCGGTGGAAGCCAGGGACGGGACGTGACCTTCATTCGTATCTCCCTGGGAAGTGGGAACAGTTCCAGGCCTTGTGGGGGTAACGGCTGGTCTTGAACTAACCTTATCCATGGATATCTGATGGAGGGAAACGACCCTCGTGATACTACTTAGCAATTGCTTCAGCTCATCTCCAGAGAATGGACGTCTCGGAAGTGGTTTCAGCTGTGATGTTGCTCCACTCAAATTCCGACTTCCTCCAGTGAAGGTGTAAAAGGAAGAAAAGTTATCTCTCCCCGAACCACCTTCATGAATTGAACTATTCTCTGTGGAAGTCGATTCGTCAAAGGCAGTGACCGCTTTCAGAATTTGTGTAATTTTATTGATTTCTTGGGCGTATTCCTCATTAAGCTGCGCTGGTTTCTTCAGTTCCTTCTCGAGCTCCTCGTCAAACTTGGATTTCTTACGTTTCTTCAGTTTCTTCCCAGATTTTGTACGACGAGAGGCATTGGAGCTAGAGCTTCTATTGGTGGCACTACGTCTGGATTTCGATATTGGTTGTCTAAAAGAATTCATGTGTTTTTAATTGCCACAATTTTTTACGCTATCATATTTTTTTGCTACCTCTCCAGTTTCCGGTGCAGCTTTCTTCGACTTTTTTGGAGTGCTCTCGTCATCCGATTTATTGGCAACCAGTCCTCCCGAAGAACTTCCCACTACCAGTTTCAGTTTATTCTTCTTTCCAGGCTCCGGAAAAAGAACGTCCACCGGTCCCGCTCCTTGAATGTTCTGGGTTTGTCTGGATTTATTCCTTCCTCGCCCAGCACCACCGGATCCTATCGCAATGGGAGTACCTGGAAATGGTTGCAGTTGGGTTGTTGGTACTGCCGATCCCGGTAAAGCAACGGCTGGCATCGCAGACATTGGTCTTTCATGATGGGGATACAACTGCAGTTTCCTCTGAATCTCTTCCACCGCATTCCTCGCAGGAGGAGTTGTGGGTCTCTTTAATCTTGCGTTATAAACGTTCTGATGAAAGTTGGCTAGAGAGTTGACTTGTAGTTGTCCGGGGCCTGAACCTGGTTTATTCTGAACCTGTTTTGGATTCTGACCGCCACCGGCAAACGTCACTCGAAGGCTATTTGACTGTTCCAGAAGAGGATGCTGAATTAAAGGTTGAGGATTATTTGTCTTCTCAGTTAAAATGGACTTTGGAATGTTTGGGCTTGGGCTTGCAGGGAGATTGTGATATTGACCGTGGCCGGCTTTTTTAGGAACGGGAACGGCCATCGTGAAATATAATTTACTTGGAATTTCGACTTATGCGTTTAAAAATCAAAAGCAATTGAGTTCGAGTTTTAAGCTTGAGCATAAATAATCAATCATTTTTAAATCTTTCAAGATTGATTGAGATTGCGATTTGCGATTAAAAAAAATATATTTTGATGTGTACTTCGTGTGAAATGATTTTGCAAGATAGGTCGACGTCAAGTCGAGGTCATATCATTTCGTCAATTCACACTTTACAAAAAAAATTATTTAAAAGAAATTAAATATAATGGAGACTTCCCTGGCAACTTTATTGACTCAATTGGCCTGAGTCCAACCGCAATAATTTTTTCGGTCCTCATGAAAATGCGTGGACATTTGAAGTTCATCAACCTTTTTTTAATTGATCAATGATTGATTGGTAAGGTGTATATCAGGTTTCTCATTTAATTTTGATATGGCTATTATTTTGATATTAAAATTATTTATGTCTTCGGACTTTGACCTGTCAGCTATAGTCATGTAGGTGGGAGAATGAAGATGAAAATTGACAGAAGTGGTTACAGGCTTATACTTGGCATAAGACAGATGGAATGCCATCCATGTTGTCGTGACATGATATGTACTTGATACTCATTAATTCATTATGTAACATCAACACCATTAAAAGTGGTGGGCACGCTATTTCAGGATTTAATATTTTTCTTCTTGATTAATTAATTTTGTTTGCTGGATCTTGGATGGAACAAGAAAAGTTCTACTGTACTGCACTTGTGGTTGGCATAAGACAAGACTCCACACGATTACAAATTCCGATATGATATGAGCAGATATGATTCATTCAAGTTGTCGTCAGTAAGAAAGATGGGATTGAATTTATCGGAATTTGAGATGTTAAAAGCTTATAATGCTTTGATGTAATTGAGAAATGGGCAATGATGATATTCTTTCAAATGTTAAATATTAAATTCCATTTTGAATGCATTGCGTATGGACTGGATTTTTACCTCTTGCTCCAGTCACATATTGACCATGTCACGGGCTGGAACTGGAAGTGTCTGTTTAATTTAAATAAAAATCAGTGATTATAATTGCAGTTCATAGTTTGAAAGTGGTCAATTCAAAATGGTTTATATTAGGAATCTATCAATCCCGATTTTGTTGGTCTTTGTGACCAGTGCATTGTAAGTTGCGAATTGTGAAGTTTTTTAAACCGAATTTCAGTTAAAAGTTCTTTTTGGATGTATTTAGGGCCTCAAAAAACATTGAAGATGTTATGGAAGGGATTCTCTCGACCTACGACAAAAACGTTAGGCCTGATAATAATTACGAAGGTAATATCTTAATTGTCCAATTTGTGTCCAAATTCACAATTGTTATTTCCGGTACAAACTTCTTAGATCATTGGAAAATCCCACAATTATTTTCCACTGATTCTCATGAACTTTGAGCCTGACATGAAGTTATAAATAGGTACCTCGTGTTTTTATGTAATCCGACATTTTGCATTTCGCATCCACGAGTACACTAGAAACAAGCTACGAACGTTAATCATCTTTGTTGATCACGAGATCAAAAAGGGCAAACTTTGATATTTTCGTTACCTTGCTGTACTCTAATCATTGCAATACTTGTGCACAAAGTTTAAATAAAACAGACTTTCTTAAAGCGAACGATGTGATAATGACATGTCCTTGTTCCATGCACCGCCACCGCCTTAGTTCACATTCACAATTTGCATGTATTTTTTAAGCATCAAAAAATGACCAGGACTAGACCGACATGATTAGAAATGACATGAACTGGATAATTTGAATTGCATTTGATGCAATCATAATCACAATCACAGTCTCAATCTGCAATGACCTTCCTGACTCTGACCTAATTCCAAATCAAAATCCGTCATTCCTGAGGACGTCTTTGTCATTTCTTGGAAATGCCAATTGAAATAACAATCTTGTTATTTTTCCAGGAAGACCAACTGAAGTTCGTATTGAAGCAGCTATTCTAGATGTCTACCACTTCGACGAAATCGATCATGTACGTAATAGTTAAAATGCAAAAAATAAATATTTTCAAGGATGTTTGCAAATCATTTTTTAAACAGAAATTGGTTTTTTTAGCAAGTGACGATACGAATGATCCTCCGACATAAATGGACTGATAAGAGGTTGGCATTTGACGTTAGTCAAGTAAAGGGAGTAAAGACTTTCACGGTAAATCAATTTATTATAATGCAGCTTAGTCTCTTTTCAAGTAAGCAATATCATTTAAAATTATAATTACAAAATTAAAGTTGGATCATGAACAAGCGGAAAGGGTGTGGACACCGGATACTTTCATTGCAAATGAGCGATCCGTGCTAAAACATGATTTTACCAGACCGAATGAATACGTGAGGGTCGGATATGACGGAAACGTTACCAAATCTCAGAGGTACTTACTCAACTCCACATAACCGAAATACGCTGATCAACGCCATCAACGGAATTTAGAAATGTTGAATACACGAGCAAAATCCGTTAAAAATGTGTAATTTTCAATTCCTTCGCCAGACTAACCGTTACGATTGGCTGCACGCTGAACCTCCGTTGGTATCCCTTTGACCAAAACATTTGTTCTATGGATTTCGAAAGCTGTGAGCTAAAAATAAAGTTAATTGCTGGCTAGCAAGCTAAGCTTTAATTATCTGATTTTATCATCCAGATATCTACACAATGTCCGAACTTCGTTACCTCTGGAATCGAGACGCAAATGGGAAACCAGAAATCTGGATCTCCAAAGAGTCTGGTCAAGGCGTCCGTCATGAAGTCACCGCCTTCAGCGGGAAGGATATTGGAATCAAGGGAAAAAATGCCCGATATTCCAGAGCTGCTTTGGAACTATCATTTAAACGTTTATCGTTCCGTTACCTCTTGGAAGTGTACTTTCCCTCAACGGCTATTCCAATCGTGGCTTTTATTACTTTGTGCGTGGGCACACTGGAATTTCGAGTTTTGATGAGTACGATTTGTGTGAGTGAAATTAATCTTATTTATTTTCCAAGTTGGAATTGGTGACCGGTTATAAATTTAGTATTTTCCAAAGTGTTAAAATGCTCCTTTGTCCGTAGATGTTCATGATGGTCACATACGCAATCATCTTCAGAATCAGTATGGTCACCGTCGACTACAAGACTGCGCTGGACTTTTACGTTTTCAATAGTTCTGTTACCGTTTTCAACGTCGTTTTAGGTGATGCGCGGGTTATAAAATTGATCACAATTTTGATTTCAGAGTTTCATAATTTTATTTTAAAAATTACTTTTTCAGTTAATTTCTTCATTTACTATTTGCTCAAACCGAAGCCGGCACCGGTAATTCTAATTTTTTATTTTAATCAACGTCAAAGTTTAAGTTTTTTAAAAGCCTTCCATTCCATATTCAGACTCAAATGCGCATGCGTCAACTTAACGGTTCACGTGATGAAGGGAAAGGAATTCTCGCTGACGAAGAAAGCGCCACAGACGACACCGCAGTCGTAGGGAACAGTACATCAGCAACGTTTCCAAATAAAAGAACGGAACTCTTATACAAGTACGTACATACTTTCATAGCCAATTTTGAAGTCGTACTTTGCCCCTTAGAATTGGAAATACGTAACTTTTTAATTTCTTCTCACAGGTTCATTGAAAAATCGTATCTGACAATGCCAATCTTTTTCGTCGTTTTTAATGTCATCTATTGGCCCGTGGTTTTGATCGCGTCAAGTGGAACACCAGAGGATTTCTATATCGTGGAGACGCGCGATTTGTGATTATTTGTTGAATGTGATAAGAAGATGCGTAATTTTATAGTAATAATATATTTATGATGCTAACATTTCAATAAAAATTGACAATTGAGTCCAGACTATTTTGCGTTATTTGTATTTAAATTGAATGGCTTCATTCGTTTTTATTGTTTAATTGTACGAGAATTTTGATTTTGTTGGAGAGAAGATACATCATCTAAGAAGAACTTTTTAGTGAAAAGACGTAGGGTGTCAGGAGCACAGTGAAGACAATTCGAATAAACATGGGCCATATCGTTAGTGCGTCAGTATACCCATCTTCATGTTCCCCTTTGAAATACACATAGGCGGATTCGAGTAGAAGCGCAACAGAAAACATTAACCACAATAGAGCGACAACGAAACCCCAAACTCCCTGTGAAAATAAAATGAATCGCCACCTTTAATTTATTCTACGGATAAAATTAATTAATAATTATCGTGTTTACTATGATTTTCTCAAATGCCACCAAAATCAAAGCGACCACAAGTCCAATCATGAATAAGAAAAGACGTAGGGTGTCAGGAGCACAGTGAAGACAATTCGAATAAACATGGGCCATATCGTTAGAGCGTCAGTATACCCATCTTCATGTTCCCCTTTGAAATACACATAGGCGGATTCGAGTAGAAGCGCAACAGAAAGCATTAACCACAATAGAGCGACAATGAAACCCCAAACTCCCTGTGAAAATAAAGTAAATCGGCCATCTTTAATTTTATTCTAAGGATTAAATTAATTAATATTATCGTGTTTACTATGATTTTCTCAAATGCCACCAAAATCAAAGCGACCACAAGTCCAATCATGAATAACCACAGTACCAATTCAATTACACATCCTTCCTTCTCAGGTATGGTAGCGTGATTGGATATTTCTAAAATTCCATTCCAGGTCAATCAGATTTGAAGTTCTAACTAATTTTTTTTATTAAAAATTGTTTTTTTTACTTACTGCCCCAGAAATACTTATGCTTTGATTGGCTTTCCAAACTGATCTCCCCATTCAAGTACATCACGCATAAAATGGAGAAAATGAACATTATAAAGGAAAATATCTGATACTATGATTTTCTCAAATGCCACCAAAATCAAAGCGACCACAAGTCCAATCATGAATAACCACAGTACCAATTCAATTATACATCCTTCCTTCTCAGGTATGGTAGCGTGATTGGCTATTTCTAAAATTCCATTCCAGGCCAATCAGATTTGAAGTTCTAACTGAATTTTCTTTATTAAAGATTGTTTTTTTACTTACTGCCCCAGAAATACTTATGCTTTGATTGGCTTTCCAAACTGATCTCCCCATTCAAGTACATCACGCATAAAATGGAGAAAATGAACATGATAAAGGAAAATATCTGTTAAAGTCAAAATAAATTTGAATCAATTAATTAACCAATTAAAAAGTAAGATATCTTCTATTGCACTAACTAAGTCGAGGATGGAAATAATTTTCCCTATCATTGACCACTCAGGCATCTTGATTTCGTTTGGGGTCAACTCTAATTGCGATTAACGGCTATGGAAGTGCTTCTGTGTCGGATGTGGAACTTTAGTCGTCTGACTCTGACTCTTCCGTCAATTTGGTCTTGGCCCCACTTCCTATTTTTGCACTTCAAATTTAGAATTTTTTTCTAGCATTCCGTCATAAATTAGAATTCCAAAAATTGTTATCCAGTCCGTCGTGTGTTGTGTTATGAAATGTGACTTTCGCAATTTAGCTAGACAAGCTTAATGAAACCAATAATTATTTGAATGTCTTTGGCAACGATGACCAGGTGGGGTTGGGTATGGTTTTCGTAGGAAATCTCAAACTCACGCGAAAATCCGAAAAATTGGGAAGTTTCGCCGATTATGAAAAATAAAAAAAAGTCAAATTGAAATTGGGAGAAATTAGCTGTGGCAGTTGGGCAGTTCTGCCATTTTATTTTCCAACGTGCAACAACGACTCAATTCAATGAAATGTAAAGTTTGTCAATTATAATTCGTACGACTGGAATTTTCAAATTTATCTTCAACCGCAGCCTCCAGGATCGATGTTTCGTTGAAGAAGGCAGAAAAAAGTTTGCAAAAAGTATTTACTGGGAGGTAGTGGATTGTGGTGATAATGATTTGACTAGCGTCATTACTAGCGGAACCATGAGTACTCCAAAGACTGCTCGGGAGACCGCCACAATAATGGAGTAATTGTCGATAAGATTTATGAGTTTTCCATCCTGTGTGAGGAACTCCGTCTTCTTGTTCCGCTCATTGTATTCCAGAGATTTATTGAACGCAATGCAGTTCATCACTAAAATGGCGATGTTAAATGCCATCCAAAACCCAGTGATAATCAGGCCAATCAAAGACTAAAAAATCATATTTAATTGTAATTAATTTATTGCCATAAGAAGTAATAACGTCTACTCTTTGATCTTCATACATTAAATATGTCCATCGCTGCCACAAGCACTGCAACACCCAAACCCAGTAGAACTGACCAAAACAGGAAATTGAGAATTGTGCCCATTCTGGAGCCACTCAAATTTGACTCCTTTGCCCAAATCATTTTTTGATAGCCAAACACTAAAAAAATGTAGTT
This sequence comes from Seira musarum, assembly GCA_027743895.1. NCBI lineage: Eukaryota > Metazoa > Arthropoda > Collembola > Entomobryomorpha > Entomobryidae > Seira > Seira musarum. The sequence goes on from JAHZMX010000496.1 coordinate 13,708, forward strand.
TAAAACAATTAAAGTCAGAATGAATTATGATGAATGTGATTCGTAATTCGCACTTTTGGCGACACTAAGATCCGTATCAGAACTGTCGGTGCTGTCATGGACTTCATGGGTGTGAACCAGAATGCAGATCGAAACAACCCAGCATGAAAAGCAGAAAAGCTAAAAAAAAACAAGTCGAACTTTTATCGAAATTGATTTATTTTGCTTCATTGAAATGTATTTTCCTTACAATTTCAGTTAAGGCCACGATTCTCCCCATCAATTTTAATAACTCCACCATTTTGCAATATGAATGGTATTTCTATCATTTATTCGACAGGAAATGCTTCCTGTAATAATTCACTTCTTTTACTCCAGGCGGTATGAGTGAGTCTGCTGCAGTAATAGCTGAAGAATAATTAAAATTGTATATTTTTTACTTGGAGAGTAACGTCTTAGAATTTTGATGGATTTTCGAATGAACTGTTGCTCAACTTTCATTCAAAACTGAAATAATTTGTATTTCCTTTTCAACAGCAATTTTTCTTGACTACAAATAAAACCTGTGATGTTAAAGTAGCAACGCAACTCATCAAGAATTGCTGATTACGATAGGACCGGGTGACAAATTACGAATTCAGTGGTCTATCAAATCAAACTATGCATGAAAGATCTCACATTTTGTGAATTGCGATACATTTCTAATTCTTCACATTCATTTCGAGTCAGGTGAAATTTAAATGCGACAATTTGAAAAGAAATCGAATGCTTTTGTTGAGTCCAATTCGCAATTCAATCTACAAACTTCAGAAGCAAAATTATAACATGAAACAGAAATTCATTTGAGTGAGACAAATAGTCAAATTTTGCAGTGGTTTTATTATGCAAATTGACTGCGATAGTCTGAAGCATAGTGGCTGATCTGAAATGGAATTCATTTTTACCATCAACGTGACACAACCTTGACGAATAATTTTGATCAATTGAATCCAATTTTTGCGACGAGAATTTTGACGATGTTTTACTTCGGGTTTCCTTCCCTTTGGACCGATCAACCTTGAGCAATCTGATCTATGAGATGTTCTGCGAGGGAGCTTGTTATTTTAAACTGCATTACAGGAGTAAGAAAGGGTTTGTTTTAAAGAAATTAGGCATCAATAAATGTTTAGCGTTTTTCTGCATTTCTTATCGCAATTTAAAATCTGAATTGTGTGTATTTTGCTTACCATGTGTTAGTGAGTAGTAGATGACATTATGACTTGAACAATTCATATGCGAATGGAAGCAGAAGTAATCCAAAGATCAGACGAGAGAGCACTACAATAATGGAGAAAGCATCGGCCGACACTGCACCTAAACTCCATTTTTTCAGCATCATAGAGTGATCGAAGGCAATGCAATTCATGACAAAGATTGCAAAGGAAACTACTATCCATAGCAGGACGACAATTAGGCCAATCTTTCCCTTAGAATTCAAAATTGAGGGCCATAAAATGAAGCAATTACCAATTTTAAATGTGAAAATTAATTAAATGTTCTATGGTGTTTTTTATACTTGGAGTTTATCCATTGCTGCTAAAAGTACACCAATAGCCAAAACTAGTAGAGCTGTCCAAAAGAGAAAATTGAAAACTACTCCAATATTGATAGAATCCACGTCCTTTCTGTCAGACCATATAGCTTGTTGCGATCCTACCACTAAGTAAATGTGAAGATTTGATTAAATCATGTTTTCAGCAACTGAAAAAATATGCACTTTTGAAGGAACTAAACGTTAGTTACTTATGTATGTTCCCGAAGGATTGCGCATTTCTTCAGGGCTGAATAAGTTTATTTTCCTGTGAGTTTGCAACATCACAAGAATCGAAATAATCCAGCACGCAAAGCAGAATATCTAAATGCAAAAAGCGTAAAAAGCTTGATTTTCGCTTTAATTATGATTAATAATTATGCATATACTACACAATTTTGCATACAATGTCGAGGATGGCGACGACTTTCGCAATCATCTTAAAGTCCACCATTTTGATTTCTTTGGGGATGATCTTCCCACGACTCGCTAATCCACAGAAATTAATCCAAGTTTCAATAGTCTACCCAAGAGGATATTCCCCTCCCTTCCGTCCTACGAGACGTAGAGCTTTTCTAATAATCAGTTCCCTCAATCCCTCTCTCTGCAGAGCTTATAAAAAAAAGAGTAGGACACTTGACGTCAAACTTGACCGGCTATTTTTCAGGGTCTTCAGTTGTTAACGGACCACAAACCCGTGTCGAATGAAAAGTGCTTTCCAACTTCTACTGAAATCGGAGTGAATGAAATGATAACCTACATGATTAAAAAAATACATGGGGAACATGGAGAGCAACCAGCCATTAAGCTATGGCCCGGTGAATTACAATAGCAACGAAGCAGATGGAAATGGATGCATGGGTGAGGTGGGGGTGGGGCCGTGGGGCAGATCAAAAATGGGTTCAAATTATGGAACTTTTAACTGATCAATGTCGATTCATCCTTTCAAACCAGGGGCCGATAAGGGTGTTCACAATTTCATTCCCAAAATTACGTTAGAATAATCATGTTTAAATAAAAAATTTTTTTAAGCAGACTTAAATGAATTTGAGGTCAAAAGTGCATTTGCTCGATAGAACTGACTAAGCTTTAATTTGTCAACTAGATTTTTACATTATTCATTTACTGTCATAAATCATAAATATATTCTGATAAAGAGCTACAAATATCCGTACAATGTTTTTCGAGTTTGATGTGGAGGGAATTGTGGTCGTGAAAGTAGAGGTGCAGGTGTGGCAGGAGCATCTATAACGGCCTGTATTAAAGAAGAAGACTTTGTAATTGGAATCTATCACGATGCATTAAAATATTATGTAAATTTATTTACGAGACTCAAGTCCTTTGGGTTATGGCTATTCCTTGAACAATTGGATCAAGTAGGGTATCACCAGAGCCACAAAGAGAATACGAACGAGCATTTTACAAAGCGTCCATACGTAAAATATACCAGCGAGCCTTACAATGTCACTGATGATGTATGCGAAACTAACCACTAACCATATAATGACGATAACTATCCTCACCGTTTTCTAGATATAAAATAAAGTGTTTTAAACTCGGTGGACACATTACGAATTTTTAATAGATTATTTTACGAGNCGTCCATACGTAAAATATACCAGCGAGCCTTACAATGTCACTGATGATGTATGCGAAACTAACCACTAACCATATAATGACGATAACTATCCTCACCGTTTTCTAGATATAAAATAAAGTGTTTTAAACTCGGTGGACACATTACGAATTTTTAGTAGATTATTTTACGAGCACTTACACTGAATTTATCACATGTGCACATCAGCAAAAGAATCGCTAAAGTCAGCAGAAGAACCCAGACTAGGAAGAGAAAGATCAGGGGGGCCACATGTGAACCTTCCGCTAAAGAAACATTTTGCTTAACATTAAATATGAACTTAATTGTCGATAAATGTGAAACAAATGGTAATATTTTGAATAAAAACCGGTGATGATGGGGGTGTTGGCTAACGCGGAAACACCAAGTGCCAACAACAACGCTACGAACACGATTAGAAGACTGACTACGCATACTATCTAAAATAAGAAAGGAAAATATTAATTAAATTGAGGATTTTCACTAGAATTTTAGATAAAATTCCACTCACGATGTCAATTATGGCCACGACTTTCGCTACACATTTCCAGTCACACGCCATTGTATCGGCTTTTCCTGATTCCTGTCTTCCAAGGTGTAACTGCAAGACCAACACCGGATATATGATTGGGTATGAAGAGATACATGCGTCTCCGGAAGTAGCAGAGTAAGGGACGGTGTAGCATACCAAGTTTTGGTGAAAAGTTTTTTGAGTTGGACAGTCAAATGCAAAACTTTCAAGTAAGGATCAGTGCCACCGGAAGGATTAGGATTTATAAAGTCAACTTCAGTGGTCCATGTGCAAATCGCAGATTTACTTTCGAACTTTCTCCATGAATTTCTCAAGTTAACTTTGAATGGAAGTGGAAGTAAGTTCATGTGAAATGGTTGAGGTTGCATGGAGATTATAACAGAAAGAATTTATTTTATTTGGCAACAAGTCCGACCTTTACTACCCGATTCACTTCGGGAACTGGATGGTGGCCAGAATCTAGATTCAGTTTCATGTGAATACCTAAGTCATAATGTCTAAGGAATAAACCATCGTTAGTCGTTAAAAAAGCAGTAGTAGAACTCATGTCGCCAGACTTGTCCGGCTATTCTTCAGGGTCGTCAGTTGTTGACGGACCTCAAACTCGTTTCGAATGAAGAGTGCTTTCCAACTTCTACTGAAATCGGAATGAATTCGAATGATGACTTCCACACTAAATAGTTAAGGGGGACAAATATGGAGAGGTGAGGCGAGGCAGCAATTAAGTTATGGTGAATGGGAATTGCAACGAAGCAGACGGAAATAGATGCACAGGTGAGGTGTGAGTGGGACACATGGAATCAGATTAAAAATACGTTCATATCGAACTTTTGAACTGTTCAATGTCGATTCATCTTTTTAAACGACAGAAGACTGCCTTTGGGTCGATAAGGGTGTTCACAATTTCATTCGCAAAATAAGTAATAGTGATGATAACTCATTTTTCGGTTAAAAATAGATTTTTTTAAGCAGACTTAATAAGTGAATTATAGGTCAATAGTCTATCTGTTCTACAGAACTGACGAGTTTTTAATTGATTAAGCACATTTTTACATTATTCATTTACTGTCATAAATATATTCGATTCCTATAAAGAGCTACAAATATCCATACAATGATTTCCGAGGTTGATGTGAAGTGTGGCCGTGAAAGTGGAGATGTGCGTGTCAGAAGACGGCCTGTATTAAATTAAAGGAAATTCCGTATTTGAAATCTTCTATTTGAATTAATTATTATTATGCAAATTGACTTACGAGGCTCAAATCCTTTGGGTTATCCTTGCTTGAACAATTCGATTAAGTAGGGTACAACCAGAGCCACAAAGACGATACGAACAAGCAATGAAAGAATCGAATTTGTGGTGAACACACCAGCGAGGGAAACAATGTCGTTGATGATCAGCGCGGCTGAAATCACTATCCAGGCAATAACGATAATTATCCGTACGGTTACCTAAATGTTTAAAAAAGAGTTTTAAACTCGGGGGGAAATATTACGAATTTTTGTATGAGAACATATTTAGCACTTACGCTGAATTTATCTTGTGTACACATGAACAAAAGAATTGCTAAGGTCAGCACAAAAACCCAGAGTATGAAGTTCACAACAACGCCTGCCACAGTTGGAGCTAGCTCAAAAAAATATTTTGAGTAATTTTAGATATCAACATTATTAATGAATGTGAAACAATGATAATTTTGAAGAAAAAACCAATTAAGAGGGCGACGTAGGCTAGTTCCTTAACACCAAGAGCGCCCAACAAGCCTACGAACACGAATATAACCATAATCGCGGAAAGTATCTAAAATAAAAGAGCAAAATGTTAAATAATTCGGGGATTTTCCACTAGAATTTTAGATAAAATTCCACTCACGATGTCGATGATGGCCACGACTTTCGCTATACATTTCCAGTCAACCATGTTACCGGCTTTTCCTGATTCCTGTTTTCCAAACTACAATGTAACTGCAAAAACAATTAACAACACCGGATATAAATGATTTGGTATGAAAAGAAATATGCGTTTTCAGAAAAAGCAGAAGCAGAGGAATGGACGGTGTAGTATACCACGTGTTTTGAGTTGGACAGTCAAATGTAAAACTTTCAAAGTCAGACAAGAAAGTAAGGACTAACAATGCATTATTCATACTAAAGCCGCCTTC
>JAHZMX010000497.1:0-13152 GCA_027743895.1 Seira musarum
GAAATTCTTTAAGCCTGAGCCTTAGGTGGTATCTTCCGGTTGGTAAACAAACAGAGAATATACATTTAACAGTTTAACTTGGTGAGGTTCCCTAAAAAGCTAACGGTGGGTACATTTTCCATGTATAACCAAAGTTAAAATTGCTTTTGGTTGTTTAAAGGTTTTATGTTCTTTTGATTTTACTGGAAAGATGGTCATAAATAATGAATGCTGTACATACTTATTTCTGGCTCAATATTTTAATATCTAAGGCAAAGTCATAATATTTTCAATACATCCTAATTCAAGCAAAACCAGAACAACAAATCAGCTTCTTCTTTTTCATAAAATGTTTGTGCTTGCTTCTCTCTTTAACAGGTGTCTTACCGGAGTTGAGAGAGGAAACATGAATAATGAAATATGGTTATGAAAAAATTAATACCCTTTCTCCATTTTTTCACTTTCCAAAGCTCAGAAGAAGGATGGAAATAAGTTTCACGACATCATCCCAGAATAAATTTTGTCCTCGCGGTATATTAAATCCACGAATATTATTAAAAAGAAATCTTGACAAAATGCAGAAAGTAGCAAAATAAGCGCAGTAGAACAGCTTTTATGAATACATCATAATAAACCAAAGCAAGTAGTAAATGAAAGAAGCTAGTATAGGAGCTTTGTGGTTACTTTTGAAGTTTCATTTTTGAAAAAAAACCATCTACCTACCTTTGTGATAGACACACACTTGATTATTGGAAAATGTAGTTCACTTCACTTTCCTTTGAAAAAGGAAAATAACAAGTGGTTATGCAAGTCCCTGAACAACAAGTCACTAGTGCTTCTATGAAACCCAACACCCATTGGTTTTCTTTTAAAGCATCCACATTAAAAATTAATTACTTTTCGGCATCCTCTCCAGTATTAACTTGTATAATCAATCAAAAGATGCAGAGTTATAAAGTAAAACATGATTTTAATTTATAGTAGAAATTCATGAAACCTTAATTTCATCAAGGCTTTCTACTTTCACTTATCTACCTAAAGCTACTTACAACAGACCAACCCATTCATCAATGTGGCTAATACTAAGCGTGAGCTTATGTGTCATTCAAAGGATTAATTTGCTTTGATATAACGATAAATACTATTTGCCAGCTTAATAAAGTGTAACGATTTAGTTAGTACAATCTTCAAAAAGATAGAAAAATTGATTTTCTACCTAAATGTAATACAAACAACGCCTTCTTTTTTCAGCTTTTAGGGTAGACAATAACCGACAAAAATGGTATCCAAACTTTTCAACCAGCATGCCCAAAAATGTCTCCAGTGTTCCAATATTGTAGAGGAAAATGTCACTTCTGTGGTGATGGTGGTTACATTTACGTAAGAGGAAACCGGAAAGAAACTCCGCAGCAGGTGTTTTATTTCAGTCCTTTTGGCTGATAACGCCATTGGTATTTATTAAATCTTTGTCTCTGTTGCTCCTTAGGTACTGGGAAAACATCCAGATAGCACAATGATGATATATGCTTTTGCTGATGTTGCAATATGCCCCTCTCTAAAAGTTTCGGTTTACCTTTCTCGTGAATACTTTTTCTTGATGAAAATAAACGTTATTTCATTTCTTTGGAAATCCCATGGGTAAACATAATGAAAAATTGTGAGTAAAACGAAGCCTCTTTCGTTTGCCCTCACCTCTGTTACATCCTTACCACTTACTCATTTTTTTCCATTGCTCAATCCACGGGCTCTATTCTTCAACTTTTGTGTGGAGTCAACACGCAAACATTTCATACTATTTGATTTGGGGAATTGTGAGAGGGAAAGAACAGGTGAAAACCATATTTTCTCTGTCTACTATTGCGAAAAAATACAGAGAAAAGGAAGCACGCTCACTCAATATTGTTAGACTTTGCGAATCTTTTCATCAAATCCTTTTATGATAATATTGTGTACAATTCGATGTAATGGAAAAAGTATTATTCGACTTCCTCGGAATTGAAAATAATGTTGAATGAAAGAGTTTTGCAAGACGATGAAAACGACTACGACGAAAATCAGCTTAATTTTGAACAATGTACTCTCCAGACTTTCAATTCCAGCGAATACGATGGAAGGAAATGAAATCATTAAATAGGCATTAATGCATTATTACGAAATCCCTTTTTGTTCGTTGTCCGAAGAAATTCTCTCTCTTGGAAGCAACTTCTTATTCAAGTAAAATAACCTAACAAAGCCTACCATAAATATATAATAAACGCAATTTGAAACATTCATAATACGGAAAAGATTAATTTTTGCCTAAGCAAACTATCCATGTTTGGTTATGTTTCGTGTAATCGCAGATAGCTAGACTAGAACAATAGCTGAAAAGCAACAATTTTACATGGATAAGTAGAATACAGATCACAAGGAATGAATTCTAGTTAGCAATTGAAACAAGGTTGTGCAGTGACTCCTAGAAAAACTAGTAATGTACAGTATTTCTAATTTGAGGAATCAAATGCTCCATGTTGCCTCAATCCCAAATAATCCGGTAAGAACCAGGTACAATACTACAACTCTAATGTTATGGGTTTACCAACTATGTTGTAGTGAGTGGCACAAGAACGTTAAACATTTGTTTTGAAAAGAACCGCATGTTTGTGATAGATCATAGGGACTGCAAAATGTATTTGGAATATGAATGAAAGCAAATATAAAATCTGTCAAGTGAGGAATGTAACCTTTTAAAACGAATTGTTGTTTTAGTCATATTCATTTTCATGAGCGAACAAGTGATACGAACGAACCGCACAACAGCGTAAAAGTAAAAGTTTTAATTCCAACATTTTTTTTTGTTGTATTTGGTAATACTGAAATTTTGATTTGATCTATGACGTTCAAACGCGTGTCGAAAGGATTTGTTTCTATAATTTTTTCAGAGAAAAAAATTCCAACATTTTTTTTGTTGTATTTGGTAATACTGAAATTTTGATTTGATCTATGACGTTCAAACGCGTGTCGAAAGGATTTGTTTCTATAATTTTTTCAGAGAAAAACTGCTTTCCGGAAGCTCCTCATTTGGTTTTCTTTGTTTATTCATGCTTCAACTAATAATCCAACTTGTGTTGGCTATTTTCGAGCTAAAATCTGTTGAATGCTACACTACGAGTAAAGCACTTTTGAGTAATATTTTATACAACTTTGCATACTTTAATCAGGCATTTGGGCAGAATTATGTAAAGAATTCACAGAAATGATTTTGAAATGCTAGCCAAAGCTTACCCAAATATTTGTTTAAACTACAAGGTGGTGGTTATACTTGACTCACACATTTCTCTGAAAACAAGCTAAGCTAGAGCAAGCTTTGTTTTACTCACACGAAATGAGTACTTTGTTGGCTTTTTAAAATTAATTGCGTGCAATATTTCGTAATAGAATTTAATTAACCGAGCTTGGAAAAGTATGCACAGCGATTGGCAAACTTTCATTATGTGCATATCTAACAAATCTTTTCAAATGTAGTTTTTTTGCCAGAAGTCCGACAGCTTACCGGCTCATTCAAAGCTGCATCATAATTACTACTCTGAGAAAATCAAAGAAGTAATTAACTGATCATTCACATTCTACTTTGTTAATCTAATTAAGCTAAATTACGTCGTAGTCGTACTTTATTCTTTGGTTATGGAACAATACAATTATTATTTGGAAATCCACGTAGTCGGAAACCTAAAAAAGACCAGACATAGCTTAATTTTCTAATTTCATAAAAGAATGAACGGATGGTTTTCTCGGATATTAATCCTTCTATTATGTCAAAACTAATTAGTTTTGAATCTGAATTCTGATTCTGGGGCAAAACTAACAACCAATAAATTTGCAAATACTAATATGAACCGGAATACCAAAATTCAATGCTGTGAAGTTTTGAATACNTCTACTTTGTTAATCTAATTAAGCTAAATTACGTCGTAGTCGTACTTTATTCTTTGGTTATGGAACAATACAATTATTATTTGGAAATCCACGTAGTCGGAAACCTAAAAAAGACCAGACATAGCTTAATTTTCTAATTTCATAAAAGAATGAACGGATGGTTTTCTCGGATATTAATCCTTCTATTATGTCAAAACTAATTAGTTTTGAATCTGAATTCTGATTCTGGGGCAAAACTAACAACCAATAAATTTACAAATACTAACATGAACCGGAATACCAAAATTCAATGCTGTGAAGTTTTGAATACAAACTTATCACAATCCGAACTTTTGTCTGTAAAGTATAGGTCATCATAATATCATTTACACGACAATTCTATCATGAAGATGGTAGTGATACACTTATGCGTTTGATTATTTTAATTACATCCTCCTTTTTAAAGGCAAACAAGAAAAGACTGTTAGAATGTGTAAAAATGACTTCAGTTCACAGCATCTGAACATCCTTTCTCGACAGGAAGAAAGTTTCCGTCCATACTTCCCTTTGAAAAAGGGTTTACAAAGCTTAGCAGCAGCCCCTTTGCACATAGAGCACATCCCTATCTACAGTCACATCNGTTTTGAATACAAACTTATCACAATCCGAACTTTTGTCTGTAAAGTATAGGTCATCATAATATCATTTACACGACAATTCTATCATGAAGATGGTAGTGATACACTTATGCGTTTGATTATTTTAATTACATCCTCCTTTTTAAAGGCAAACAAGAAAAGACTGTTAGAATGTGTAAAAATGACTTCAGTTCACAGCATCTGAACATCCTTTCTCGACAGGAAGAAAGTTTCCGTCCATACTTCCCTTTGAAAAAGGGTTTACAAAGCTTAGCAGCAGCCCCTTTGCACATAGAGCACATCCCTATCTACAGTCACATCTCTTTTGAAGTACCTCTTGTTACGAGCTGCAAAATGGGAATTTGGTTGGGAAACGCTTCAGATTGTTTCTTTATTTTGAGGTAAAGCAATACATGCCCCTCTCTTTCTCTCTGGGCAATGTGAATGTAACTATAAATATAAACGAAACTGAAACCTGAAAAACAAAACCGACTGTTATTTCGCTTATTTTTAGTGCTCTTTGAGGACACTCGAGCCTGAACAGGATTCATTTTCGTAATGCATCACATCAACAAAAAGGTATGTGAAGATGCAGGAATGTTAGGTTTCCGTTGAACATGAAAACATGCAGAGAAATTCAACAACGGCAACAATAAATAAATGCGTAATAGATTGCACAGGTACTCAGGCACGAAAACCTGACTTCGTTGGGAAACGCTTGAGCTCATCTTTGCCAACCGTTATTTAATTTCTCAATATCAGCCTCCGCTCTGCCCAAATATAAGTCTTAACATTTCATTTCCATCGTTTGGTTTAAACTCACGTATGTGCCACTCTGCTCTTACCTTTGGCCTTTAACCGATAAAATAATTGAAAACGATTCCAGCATTTTATAGTCAGGCACCCTCTCAAGGCGATTAGAAATTATCTAAGGCTGTGCACACATGCCAAAAATTTTATTGACCTTCGTCGACTCCTGAGATGATCCATAGTACAAACTACTTTGATCTTCAGCATACAAACCTATGCTTTATGGTTATATGGCAAGAATCATGGAAAAACACTTTTTTTCCACAAGCCAGCAAACAATACATAATTAACTGCTTTCGTCGCTCTTGACTTGACGTGACATTATTACATCTGCCGTTTGTTCTATCTTTTCTAATCATGCACATCGTTATAGGTATTTTGCTTTTTTTGTGTAAAAGGCAAGATGAAAATCCATCAATCCTGCTACTTCAAGCTTTATGCTCCGTACTCTCTTGTCTTTGTACAAACAAGAGAACTTGTAGTAGGTACATCCGAAGATTTTTTTTTATTTTTGGAAGTGGAAATAGCAATATAATATTTCGTTCGACAAAGCAGTTATGCTGGTGAACAAACAAGTCTAGTGAATAGAATAGGTTTTCATATGCTAAATGAGCATAAACCTTGAGCGTTTTCTATGTAGCTTGAGCTTCGCTAGAAAGAAGCGAAGTGATATCATTTACGTCCAGGAGAAGAACTGCGACTGCTTTCTATACATACATGAGAACTTGACTTCATCTGCTCACGTTATCGTAGTTTTAGCCTTCAGTCGTGTTTGAGTTTTGCACTCACTTCCATTACTCGAGCATTTTGTATGTCTCCCTCACTCACTCACTCGTTTCTACATTTCGTGGGCATACGGGTAAGGAAAAAACTTTTTTTGTACGAGAACCTACCTATATCCGCTAGCACCACATCAGACGTCTCATAATCTTCTTCTTCTTCCCTGTTGCATATTAAATTACTTTAACAGCATCATCATAAGCTTTTTTTATTGATATATGGTCAAAATTTCACCCAAACAAGTAAGTAGTGTGTATCACCCTCATTGGTATTTGCTCGTTGTAAATAAACTCATTTAAATGAATTTGTTAGATAAACTTTTGTTGAAGAAACATGCTTTTGAGCTGATTCATTTCCAGGTTGTAATACTGGATTCGTAAAAGAACTATCTCTATTACACATTGTTTTCTTAGCTCACAAGTGAACAACAAAATTATATAATAGTTTTTCCTGCTTGAATAGGAAGTAAAACCGATATTTTAGACATGTTATGTAGCAATTGTTGAGGTAAGAAAGCTAGAATAATTCTTTGTACATATTAAAATTTGGTTTGCAACCAGTGAATAATGTACAGGAGTACAGGTTCGGAAAAAATTAATTTTTGCTGTAATAAAGTCAATACGACTTTCTCAAGGACATGATTTAGGGGAAAAAATTCGTGTAAAGTCATTCTAAACAAACTATTAACAGACCCCATGCCACATTTTAATTAGTTTACGCAATTTGGAGAGGAAATTAAAAAAGCATCAAAGAGTGATTGGTGAAAGAAGCCTAATTAACATCTGGTGATAGGTACATTTCTAATATAATTAAATAAATGACAGGTTGTATATGTTGATATTCCGAGAAGCAACGTTTCGGTAGGTTATAGGAATGTGAATTCACTCACGGATCTGAAGAATTTATGACTCATTTCACCGCTTCTTCTCTGATCCATTCTTGGAAAAAAGGAACGTGACAAAATTAACTATACTACATAATAAAATTGAATGGATATGATATCTTAACAAAAAAGTCTGCACATGATGCCATTCAGGAAGCATTAAATTTCAGTTATTGTAGTTTGTAAAGCAGACATACAAAGAAATCAGTAGGATGATTTGAATATGTGTATATAATGTATGTTTTTTTTCTCAATTTTCTAGGAAGCTCGATATCGATTTAAAGGCTCCAAAATAAAACATATTGAGTGAAATAAAGGCGGCGAGTCAGGTTAACGTCATCTTTATATCACAACGACAATTCTATTAAACCTGTTAAAAGCCTATAAGCATCAGTGCAGCGCATGCACATACAAACAATTAGTGTGAATAAAGTGTACTATCTATTTGTGATAAAGTGCGACACTTGCATTGGCAATTGCAAACGTCATTTTCCTTGTTAACTTGAAAAGTCTTTAAGCAGTGACAGACAGACGGTGGCTGAATTGAATTGAAGTCCTTTGATGATTGAATGAATGAATGAAAGCAATAACGAGTTGATGCGTCATACGTAAATATACTTAAGCGAGATACACCAAATATTAGAGCAACTTTTATAGTGAATTAAGAAGAAAAATTTGCGCAGTGAAAGTATTAATATTTACCAGCTTGTGAATTGCATTGCATTGAGTCGATTTTAAACCCTTTTTGTAAACAGGCACATGATTCGACTAAACTACTCGATTTGACTACAAACATAAAACAGTTTTTTTCCAGCTTACTTATTTATATCGACCCACCACCATTCTTATCGCTGATGTTTACCTAGCTATTGTCATCAGCAAAATTTACGATAAGACTTTAGATAAGAGAAAAAAGCTGGCAAGGAAGGTCATGAGTGATTATAGTGTAGTGGAGGAACCTAATACTCTAATGACAGTGCATGCCTTTTAACAATCTATATAATTACTGATTAATGATAAGTGACACACGTAAAAAATTAAATCATCACGTAATCACCACGAATAAAGTGTTGCTTGTGAAAGGGATATATTTACTTCATTGCTCGTTGAGCTGAGGAATGGCGGATAATAATTCCAACACTGGTGGAAATTCGAGTAACCCCAATATGGAAATCATCAGAGGTCAGGTTTTTGAAGTGGGTCCCAGGTACACAAACCTGGCCTACATTGGAGAAGGAGCGTATGGGATGGTTGTGTAAGCCCTGTCTTTTGATTTAAATTATTTATTACAATTTAAAAAATTACATATATGTAAAAATTTACGACAAAATAAATTTTTATTTAAACAATTCAGGTCAGTTTACGATAATATCACAAAGACAAAGGTAGCAATCAAGAAAATTTCGCCATTTGAACATCAGACATATTGCCAGAGAACCCTTAGGGAGATCAAAATTTTGACTCGGTTTAAACATGAAAATGTAAGAGTATTATTAATTTTTAAAACTTTATTTAGTCGAAATAATCACAAAAGGACTCGTAATTTTAAATAAAAATATTTCTTATTCAGATCATCGACATTCGCGACATTTTATGGTCGCCCAATATTGAGAGTTTCAAAGATGTGTACATTGTTCAGTGTTTAATGGAGACGGATCTGTACAAGCTTTTGAAAACTCAAAAGTTAAGTAATGATCACATTTGCTACTTTCTCTACCAAATTCTTCGGGGATTAAAGTATATTCACTCGGCAAACGTGCTCCATCGAGACCTCAAGCCGAGCAATTTATTGTTGAATACGACGTGTGATCTCAAGGTAAAGAAATTTTAAATACATGAAAGAACCCTGTCTTTCTTCTTCAATTTTATCAAATCATTCACAAATGATTCGCAGCTTTTTTACATCATTTTTTTTTGCAAAATTACAGATTTGCGACTTTGGGCTTGCGCGAGTTGCAGACCCTGATCATGACCACACAGGATTTTTGACCGAAAACGTGTGATCTCAAGGTAAAGGAATTTTTAAATTCATGAAAGAACCCTGTCTTTCTTCTTCAATTTTATCAAATCACTCACAAATGATTCGCAGCTTTTTTACATCATTTTTTTTTTTATTTTTTGCGAAATTACAGATTTGCGACTTTGGGCTTGCACGAGTTGCAGACCCTGATCATGACCACACAGGATTTTTGACCGAATACGTAGCCACACGTTGGTATCGAGCTCCCGAGATTATGCTAAATTCAAAAGTAACGATAATTATTCAAAACTTTCTTTAAATGTTTACTTTCAAAATAGCAATATATGGTTAATTTCGTTTTTTTCATTTTTTCTTGTTTTACGTAAAAAAGAAAATTAAATTTTATTTATGTATTACTTGAATGGGTTCATTTTTTAATTTAAAAAGCCCGTGGCAGAGGAGCCATTCAAGTTGGACATGGAGTACGATGACCTCCCCAAAGAAAAATTGAAGGAAATGATTTTTGAGGAAGCGCTTTTGTTTAAGAACCGAATGGAGATCGAATTGCAGCAGCAACAGGCAATGTAATTCGTAATATTTAATGGATTCAAAAGGAGAAACATACAAAAACTACGATCTATACGTAGTTTACAGTAGTGTCGTGTCACTTTTCATCTAAAAAAATTCTTGAGATACACAAAACATTCCTTTTTTTTGGGAACGAGATGTTCTAGTGGTCGTGTCATGAATCATGAAGTCACCTTTTCTTAGCAATGTGTGTTGTATTCAAGGTAGGGTCATGGTAAGCGAACAAAACTACAAAATTATTATTCGTAAAAATCTAATCTCGTACTTTTTACACAGATTTTCCATTAGAATTTCAAAATGCGTTTTCTTCCTCTCTTGAGATGCTTTCATTAGTAGATGTGCAAATGTATGTCCTTTTGGTAATAGAGATGTCATTAAATTAGTTGAGTCGCAAAAAAAGTATCAATTTCTTTCTAAGGTACTGTTGACATTTATGTCACTCCAATAAACAAATTCTATTTCTAGGAAGTAATGTACGTACGTATTTAATTGTACTATTATGAAAACTTGATATGTCTCAAGAAATTAAAAAAAGAAACAAATATTTGAAGCATCTAACTTAGAATAAACCTCCGATTTTTAACTCTTCCTTGAAGTTTTTTTATATATCATCATCGGTCGGAAATCATGAAGGTATGCTTATGATTCATAAATCAATGGAAAAATGTGTTCTTCCTTATGTCACTCCAATAAACAAATTCTATTTCTAGGAAGTAATGTACGTACGTATTTAATTGTACTATTATGAAAACTTGATATGTCTCAAGAAATTTAAAAAAAAAACAAACAAATATTTGAAGCATATAACTTAGAATAGACCTCCGATTTTTAACTCTTCCTTGAAGTTTTTTATATATCATCATTGGTCGGAAATCATGAAGGTATGCTTATGATTCATAAATCAATGGAAAAATGTGTTCTTCCTTTTTTAAATCAGACATTAAAAATGTCCCATTGCTACCATCCACATAAGAAACTATTTATCTCTTTATTATCTGGTTTCCAATTTGTAAATAAATAGTACATTCTATAGTGCCTAGTATTTTTGACTTTACTTTAGTAAATGTGGGCAAAAAGCTGTTTTAAATTTCCTTTTTTTCCAAGTTCCTGTAATTCCGAGTCAATCCGAGGCTCATTTATTTGAATGAAAATTTTAGACTGGATAATATCTTGATAATGTTACAATGGAAAAATGTGTTCTTCCTTTTTTAAATCAGACATTAAAAATGTCCCATTGCTACCATCCACATAAGAAACTATTTATCTCTTTATCTGGTTTCCAATTTGTAAATAAATAGTACATTCTATAGCGCCTAGTATTTTGACTTTACTTTAGTAAATGTGGGCAAAAATCTATTTTAAATTTCCTTTTTTCCAAGTTCCTGAAATTCCGAGTCAATCCGAGGCTCATTTATTTGAATGAAAATTTTAGACTGGATAATATCTTGATAATATCATTAATGTTGCTTTTATTGTAGATCATTTATTGCGATATTTGTAAACGTTAGTCATATGTTAATTAAGATACCAACTAATAGTGAGCTCTTAAACCTTTCAAAACTGAATCAACAATTTCTTATGAGATAGTTCAAAGTACAGGAAGTGGCACCAGGAGGGTTAAGTAAAAATAAATAAACGATAGCGATGTTTGTGTTCAAAGAATTTATTACTTTATGTTCTGACCTAAAGCGTTTCTATTCCTGCTTTCTCTGGAATTTTCAGAGCAACAACCAGCAAATAAAATTTTAAAAAGACCCATTGATAACGATAATAAAGATTCCTTATAATTGCAATGTTATGTCAGCATATAATGAAAGAAACATCCTGATTATTTTGAATATTATTGAGAGTTTTTGGACATTGTTTTTTATTTACATGTGATACTAATTACAAAAAAAAACGTATTATGTAAACTGTAAATAAATCTATACTTATAAGATTCTTGCATCCTGAGAAACATTTGTGTGTATGTATATAAATGTAGTAGTAAAATCGAATTACGTGAAAAAATTTCTTGTCTACTATACTTGTCTCTGTTATAAGTTGTAGTGAATGATTATATAATTGATGGTCTAAATAAAAAACCCCGTTAAGATTTAGTTACATATGTTCGGATTCATTAAACATCCCGAAATAATCCAAATTAGAAACGCAAAAAAAAACTTGATTTTTGGTGGATGAAAAAGGCTACCTGTAGTGGTGGCTCATGGTTCCAAGCGTTCATAAATCCATCCACTTTCACCTAAATGAGTCCCAGGCGTCTCAGAAAGTTCGGCAGTTACGTTGTCAACCTTTCGAAATCTAATACGATCATTTATCGTGTCCCGTTGACCTTGGTAGAATTCCATCATCGTAGGAACGAGACGGTAACCTCCCCAATAGCTTGGTTTTGTTAGTTCTACTTCTCCAGAGGATGATTTATTCCACAATGCATTAATTTGACTCAACATACTTTCTCTGTTATCCGTGACAACCCTGGATTGATGGCACGCAGTGGCACGAAGTTTCGCCAAGAGTGGCTCATTATTAAAATACTCGGTATTATCTTCTTCCGAAAGCTTCTCCAAAATTCCTTCAATCCTAACTTGACGGCCACCCGGAATTTTGTTTTCGTCTCGGTATGTCCAGCAAAAAACAAGTGCTCCTCTGGAATCTTTTTCCTAGGTTCAGCAAGACAGAATTAATAAATGAAGCAATAAGGAAAAGTCGATTTATAAGAAATTAGATCTTTTTGTAACCAATTTACAATCTCTGCAGTTTTCCGTGAACGGTGATCCCAGTACATTTTAAAACCAAATTCGTCTAGACCTCTCAATAGAACGGTCCTGGCTGAAGGTCCGCCATCTCTAAATCGATAACACGTAAAGAACACATCCACACTTCAATACCTTTGGTTTATCAGTGGTTCGGCAAATTAATTAATACAAAAAGGAAGAACGTACTGTCGTACGGTGGCCAAAGTCATTGCCTCGGGATAAAAGTTTTCAGGCTCAAGTTTTGCTTCATCGTACCATGATTTGAACAGTTCCATGGGGTCTTTTGATACTAAATTGATTTCTAGGATTCCGCACTGTAATTCATTTATACAAAAATTAAAACATTGAACCTTTCTAAATGTCAATGAATTACTTACTCTTAAGTAACTTTCTTCTGCATTTGGCACTTCGGGTGCAGCAGTGCTTGATTCTGTCGCTAAACTGCCCATTGTCTAAATTATAATAATAAAAACCATACCGATATTTAAAATCATTTGAACCACAGAAGTATGTGAGCCTGCGGTTAAGATTAAATGACTTAAGAGAAGCCTTACAACTACTGCAAACGGAATGTATGCGCATGCGTATTCTCTCGTTGGAATTCGTATTGCTTAGGCAGTCTAACTTGACTGATGGGCTGCTTCTTAAGTTCTTTACATTATATCTCAGACCAAACATATATTAAGCACTATCGCAATAAGGTGGAGAGTTTAATCATGTGCAACCATCCAGACGCTTAAATGATGGGATTAAAAGAAGCAAAGATGGTTTGGAAGACAAGTTCCTTTTTGCAGTCACAAAATATGACGCGCCCCAAGAGAATGCTTTTTATTACATTCTCAATTTACAACATTTACTAGAGAG
>JAHZMX010000498.1:0-13871 GCA_027743895.1 Seira musarum
AACATCTCATTCGCACAGAACGATCCTCGGCTAGTGCTTGAGCTTCAATCTTAAAGACCTTTAGCACCTGCATAAAAAAATTAACATATCAACTCTCGCCTACAGATTTAATAGTGAGATAAAATTGGCTTAAAACTGATTAACATTATTCATTTACTTCTGGCAACAACACACATTTCCTTTTTTCCTCTAAAATCTCTGAAAAACTTTTACTAGAGTGGGAAACATTAATAATATCAGAAGGATTTTTCAGGTATCCTAAGACATTCTCCCAGATCTATAAACATAAAAAATATTCTCAATTAATTTTAAAAATAAAAAATTAACTTAATATTACTAAATACTAATTTGTAGTGCAAGCAAAATGTCCAACATTGTTCCTTGTGAGTTTCTCGAAGGCTCCTTCGGGAAATGGTTCAATGCCTCCTAGACCACGAATGGCATCCTGTTCATTTTGAAGTTTGATCTTTAAAAAGTTCCGTTTCTCCTCAATAAATCGATCAAAATCGCTCATTTTGTCTGGAAATTATTTCAATCAAAATCTAATCTAAGGGAGCACAAGATAGTCAACACTTGTTTATTTATTGCTTGAAGATAAAGTAGGTTGCACTGAATCACTTCAACAAAAATATTTAAAGCTACACAATTAAATGAAGTGGGTAAAGGTAAATGCATCCGCATACTCATTCCTCCTCTTATTAAGTAATTTGATTTCGTTATGATAAAATTTTCCTTCCCACAAGATAAATGTGAAATGACTAATCCAATAAAAACACAAAACAGTTTAATGCTCATTTCATTGCGTGGTATGTGAAACAAACATCTCTCAAGCTGATTGCGGAACTGCCAGCACGAACTTGTTTCATCCTTTGATTTTGCTTATGATTGTGACAATTATGACTTGTAGCTGTGAGCTGTGGTACACACACATATTATGCTAGAATTGGAGGATAAATGCAATTGCAAGATTTGCAAGTGTGCAATTTTTTACGCTATACCATCTCTAACTTTTATATTTTCCGTTCAGAGCCATAGATAAAATAAATGTATGGCTTTCCGTAATATGTTTCAAGATGAAAGCTTCATCTACTAAACTTGTGCGTGTGGAAATGCTAAAAATGAATCTGCCATTTGTGGTAGTTTAAAAAATATTATGTGGTAAATAGACATGGCATTAATATTTCATTGAATTTTTTTTACAATTTAGCGCAATTTTTATTCACGAAAACTAGCAAAATACCTGCAGTCATAAACCGGTAAAATATTTTTTGGTTTAAAAAATCCCATTTCAGGAAAGAAAGAAGATAGAATTTTTCTTTTGTTGCATTAAAGCGATGAGTCGAGCCCGAGCTTACATGCACTTAGTTATCCTCTTGAAAGTTTGGCGATGCATAACGAAAGTGAACGATAAGGTTTGATGTTGATGTTCTTGATGGAAGAGTACTAGCAAGAGATGAAGGGAAGGTTCCGTTAAAGCTAAATGGAAAATGGAGTTATGACATGAGAAATGTTCTTGGTTTATAGTTTTCTTGCCTTGGGCTGAGCTAAAGCTAGACAGGATCAGAATGAAAGGGTCGGATGGGATGTATGGATGGAACACTTCATCATCAAATTCGTTATACTCTATTTATTTTTGTATTCCCTCTTCCCTCGTATCATATCATATCATACCATCACATAAATAATATGCAACACTACAACCTAAGCTAAACTAACCTCACAAAAATATAGTTTAGAACTGTTATACAATTTCATTCCCTTTCATTTCCCGAAAACACGTGCGAAAATGTTCCAAAATGTTCAAGATTTTTTATTTTGAGTCGCCGCAATTCCGTTAACATTCGCAATGCCCCAACCCCAACCAACATTGAAAATCCTTTGATCTGAACTTGCTCTGGAAAAAAATATTTAAGAATTTAAATGAATGAAACTGATCGGAAGTGTGAGTTTATGCAATATTTATTTACAACTACGAATATGATTAAAATTTTGGGAGGAAAACGCAAGAGGTACGAAAACATTCATGTTCGAAGTTTTTAGAGAACCTTCTTTACTTTCATGATATGATATGAGGTTGATAAAGTGCTCGTTTCACTAACAATGAAATTGAATATACCTACCTTGTCTGGGCTGTATGAAAGCAACATGTGAAGGAACTCAAGAAAAAACGGGAAATAAACTTGGCCTTGTTTATGAAGTCCCTGAAAAAAATGCGACTTTTTTCATCTCACTGACTCGATCCTTGCAGGAGCATTAACTTTTCTCTGGGGTTTGTGGCTTGGTATCGCTTGGCTATTTTACTTCTATTGCTTCTAGGTGGAAATAAGGCTTCACTTTCACTTATTCCACCAGTTTTCAGTTGAGTTTCGGTTGGAAGTTTTCTTTTTGGAGGGAAGGATTTTTCCCCTGAAGCCATTCCAGTTTTTCAAACGCGTGCATTTCAGTCGGAGGAGTCATAGTCAGCAGTCAATAGAGCTTGGCTTTGGTTCTAGTTTTGCTATTTTCTAGCCAGAGGCTCCAAAATATTGGAGTAGACTGAATATTTCTGCAAGGATGTTGGAAAATGAGGGAAATAAAAAATGAAAGGCGATGTCAGTTCGTTAAAGTCTTCCCCTTTCCACAGAGGATGGAATCGAGGTAAAAATTTTGCATCCAGTCAGAGAGAGGCAGCTGGATGAAGTTGTTTGGGCTCGTTTGGAGTTCCGAGAACGAAGCCAGTTTTGGATTCCTTACATTATGGCGATGAGTGCGGATGAGTTTAAATTGATTTGGACATGTCTGTTTGTCCTTCATTCTGATAGCGTCCACTATTATACTTGATTAAAATTGGTGACGAGATGTAAATTAAAAAATCATTTAATTTTACATTATAAATTTCTTTACACTTTCCAGCTACGTCTTGATAACTGTTCAACTCAAAAGCTTTATTTTTCCCGGCTGTGTTGTTGTGAATGATATTTCATCTTAAAAATTCAATCTTATTCCCTTCTGGGCCTTTCCTTAGACCAAGCCAGACTTCATCTATTTAGCTTGCATGGAATGGAAATGACTTGATTTTCTCATTCTGTTTTATATTCCAGGTGAACTGGGAACACTGAACTGAAGTTTCTCCAAGAAAGAACGAACCAACAACTGAACAGGACTCCAATCCTCCATCGTACCACATCACATTGCATCGGACGTGATTTTTTGGTGTGTGTTCTCAAGTGAAAGTGGAAGTGTTTCTTGATTGTGAAAAAATATATTTCTTAGAATTAGAATAAATAATTATGATGCCCCTACACTCCCGTCTCCAGCGCAGCGACACAGCCATGTCCCAAACTCCCCCACCGAGAACCACGAACAGGTCGAAGATTGAGTCTACAGCCTCAGCCAACCCTTCAGCCAAGTCTTTCTCCGCCTTCGAGTCGTCTGCGAAGGTCTCCTTCTCCCACGCCCCCACGGGCACGAACCGCCGCGAGTACTCCGACGAAAACTCCTGCCAAAATGAATTACAAAATTTTGATGTTGGGAAGTCAACGTGTGGGGAAGACGTCAATAATTCAGAGATTTCTCTATGACTCATTTAGTCCCAAATATCGGAAAACTATTGAGGAATTACACAGAGCAGATTTCCCTATTGGGGGGACGTCCTTGACTCTGGATATTTTGGATACCGGAGGTTCCTATGAGTTTCCTGCGATGAAGACCTTGAACATTGCATCCTCTAATGCTTTCATCCTTGTTTACTCCGTCGACGATGATAATTCCTTTGATGAGGTAGGTAATTAAGAAATGGAATGATGAAAAATATGAAAACGATTAAATCTCGTTATAAGGGTCTTGAAACTTGTTCAAGGTCCCTCGTGCCAAGCTCTTATATTTTGACTATTATAGCGATATTATTATACTGTTTTTGAAGGCCTAATTGTTTTTTGTTATAACGGTTTAAACAAAAGTCCCTTTGATCTCTTTTTTTCCCAGATGCTGGAGTTGAGAAACCAAGTGGTCCAATCGAAAGGAGAAGCAATCCCGATCGTCGTAGTGGGGAACAAGACAGACTTGGAAGAGAAGCGTACAGTAGATGAGCACAGAGCAGAGAAGATTGCTGCAAGATGGAAACATGGCTTTGTGGAGTGCTCAGCAAAAACTGGGGATCAAGTTGTGGAGGTTTTCAAAGAACTCTTGAACCAAGCTAAGGTCACCTATCGACTCAGTCCTGCTCTGAGAAAGCGACGACAATCATTACCCGGTAAGATTTCACATCTACACTTCTAAAGTAGGTAAATGAAGGGTTTCGATTTGTCCAACCGTCTGTCTCTACGTTATAGTCAGATTTTACTGAAATGAGGGCGTAAAGTAAAAATAGCGTCATTAATTTTTACTTGTATTTTTATCTTCGCCTCGTCCAGCTACGTCTCTATTTCCATTTAACCGCTTTATTTATTCTTTTGAAAAATGCTAAAGTTTACACATACAAAAAACATGAAAACAATAAGATTGTACGTAGGTCTTTTTTTCTGTCCTTTATCGATTGTCTTGAGTCTTGACTTGAGGAAGGTCCATTTATTATTTTCTATTTGGAGTATTCCCACTCACACCCGCTGGACTCACTTTACTTGGACCACGCTCGGGTGGGCAGCAAACATTCGCTTCACAGTTTGCGGCTGTGGATAGAGCGGCGCATGATAGGCAACAATCATTTGCTGGAGGTTGTCCAGGGATTGGGGATTGCTGGTGAATTCACAAAATAAAATTAGGCTTTATTTTCAATTCAAGTTCAAATGGGGCTACTTGAGAACATATTATGTACCTCACAAAATTCCGGTTGAATTGTGGTGGAATGTATACCCTCATTGTGGAAAACAGCTTTGACCTTCTCCGCGATTTGGAAGTACTCTTCAATAGGGGCTACTTGAGAACATATTATGTACCTCACAAAATTCCGGTTGAATTGTGGTGGAATGTATACCCTCATTGTGGAAAACAGCTTTGACCTTCTCCGCGATTTGGAAGTACTCCTCAATATTCGTACATCTGCAAAAAGAGGAAAACATACTCATGCTCATACGCAGCTTTTGACACTGTCACATCACATCAAAAATGAAGAATCCGTATCACGTAAACGATTATCACGATAAATTAAACTAGCTCACTTAATGTGGGCGGTCGCAATGATTGTGTCGCCAGTGAGCTGCCAAACATGAAGCTCATGAATTCCAATTACTACCATCAATCTGCTTCAGTAGCTTCTTCTCAATCTCGTCAACCTAAAATAGACAAATGGTCAGATGAAGGAAGTCCACGTCAAAATTACGAATAGTATCGGAAGGAAAAAGAGAAAATGAATGAGACAGACAGGCGGGCATTATATTATGACAAGGACAACAAGAGCGATCACGATACGATTACTACGAAAATGGATGCCCGTTTGTTCTTTCATGCAAAACACGTTTCGCTTAAAAAACAAACTCACGTTGATGTGATCAGGCACACTCTGCAGCAAAATGAGGGAGGATTCTACCACTGCAAAAAAAATAAGAAGAAGATTGAATGAATGAGAAAAAAGGCCATCATGATTTTTAGCACGTGTATAGTCAAAGCTCGATATAACGTTGCATCAGTAATTAGTAACGGATTAATATCATTTTCATATATTTTCAAGCAATGATGATTTTGTCCCAAAACTTGAATAACGGATTCACTTGTGGACTCTTATGAGCCAAAACGTGTCGGATTTATCGAGCATTTGTCAATGAATTCAATAGTGAAACTTACGGAGGGGAAACGTCGAAGCTACAATAATGATAACCATCCCAATGCTCATGCCAGGATCAATGTAATCCTTGTATTCCCAATTGGTCAACCACACAACAAGGGCAGAAATAACCACAATCACTGAGCCCAATGCATCCGCAAGTACATGAAGGAAGACACCTCGGATGTTCATCTGAAAACAAAACAATCCTGATTCAAGATCCATAAACGACAAAAAACAGAAATAACGGATTTGTCTTTGGACTGGACTGGAATCTGGAATGTGTACCTGTGATGCACCACCAGAACCATGCTTTTCCGGTTTCGGTCTAAAATGAATATCTTTATCCTTCATGTCTTGCTCCTCTATTCTAATCGCTTGATGGAGACTCTCCTCACCGTCAACGTCATCATCTTCTTCATTTCCACGACTTGAGCCTACCATACGGGTTAAACGGTTTTGATGGACCATTTGCGATCGTTTCCGTTCTAAGGGGACACCATCACTTGCTCCATGAGAGTGACCATGGCCATCTAAAATTAAAACCAATTTCAACTTTCAAAATAGATTTGCAAATGGGGAAGGAATTACTCTTACTTTACCTCTGAATATGAATAAGCCAACGATATTCATCAGTAGACCGATCACTCCAACAATCAAGATCAATTTGGGATTCTCTAGAGTTTCCGTATTGATGATCCTTGAAATCAAAGGAAAAAGTTCTTAAGAATTCATACTAGCGTGAATGCATTTTTTCATTTAAAAAGCAATATCGAATGCATTTCATTTTCATATTCGACTATTCTGAATGTAATAGGAAATAATTTTCCAAGAAAGGAATTGGACTAGAAATGGAATTCATAGAACTTAGATTAGATTGCAGATTTACTCATGAGCATTCGACCGTTTCATTTGGAGTGCAGTAGGTCATTTTCTAAGAAAATCCATTTACGTCATTTCATTTTGCATTCATCGTTTCCTGTCAAATGAAAAGCTTGACTTCCGCAAAAATTAGAATTCGAGTTCATTTTTTACATATGAATAATATGAAATTATGACGTAATGCATGAAAAGTTCTTGGAATTTTGCAATTGGTTCATGTTTATTCCATACCTTTTTACTGAATCAATGGGGGTGAACATTGTAGCCAGTTTGCACTGGTTCCGGCCCGTATGATCATGATGGTGGCCGTGGCTGTGACCATGATTATGGCCCGGCATTATCCAAGCACTCCAAGTCCAAGGAATCGGGACCTCCACTTTTGTAGATCTATCTATCAAACCTAATTAAATTAGTAGTCGGTAGTCCAGTTCAAAAAAATAACAAAAGTTACAAAAAAATGGTCGGGCTCATAAACATTTCATAACATGAAGAATAGAATAGGCTAATTATGAATCAAGCTGGAATAGAGTTATTTAAATGTAATTTTCAATCCTGAACCAAAAGTCATGGAGACTTTAATTGATGTTCGTTGTGTGTTGTAGGTGGTGTAGCTGGAGCGTCAGGTCATCAGCCACCGAATGCAAATTCTCATAATCCACCACAGGCTGTACACATGCCCACCGCAGCCCAATTGGCAGCCCTGAGGGAACGACATTCCAAGAGGAATTCTTGTATTATTTCATAGATGAAAAAAAAAATGTTGGTTTGATTGAGTCTTTTCTCATTTTTTACATTTCTCATTTCATCATCGACGTGAATCGTGACATGATGACATATTTACTTAAATTGTCATCACTTCTCTTTTTGCAAAATGTATTTTT
Organism: Seira musarum; assembly: GCA_027743895.1. NCBI lineage: Eukaryota > Metazoa > Arthropoda > Collembola > Entomobryomorpha > Entomobryidae > Seira > Seira musarum. Next base: position 7,501 of record JAHZMX010000498.1, read on the forward strand.
CCAAATGAGTTACTACAATTGGAACACTACTACCATACCACCCACTCGCACAACACAACACAACATGAGATGAAAAAAAAAAGGTTCCAAAAAAAATTTTTTCTCATGGTGCCCCCAAAAAACCCGAACTGGCACGGCAGGAATCGTGTCAAAAAAATTGCGTAAATCTTGTATTATTTCATAGATGAAAAAAAAAATGTTGGTTTGATTGAGTCTTTTCTCATTTTTTACATTTCTCATTTCATCCTCAACGTGAATCGTGACATGATGACATATTTACTTTACTTGTCATCACTTCTCTTTTGGAAAATGTATTTTTCCAAATGAATTACTATAATTGGAACACTACTACCATACCACCCACTCGCACAACACAACACAACATGAGATGAAAAAAAAAGGTTCCAAAAAAATTTTTTTCTCATGGTGCCCCCAAAAAACCCGAACTGGCACGGCAGGAATCGTGTCAAAAAATTGTAATTTGTATTGTACAGGTTTGTGTCGTTTCGTACGTAAGAAAAAATCTAAACATATAATTTTTAAAATATAAAAATTCCTGGAGAAAAAAAATCGTAATATTAAAAATAATACTTAAGCTGTAGCGTAGCTGTGGTCGATCCTAATCCTGATTGAAAGAGGAGACACTATTTTAATGAAAATGATTTACTCGTAAAAAAATTTTTTCTCATGGTGCCCCCAAAAAACCCGAACTGGCACGGCAGGAATCGTGTCAAAAAAATTGCGTAATTTGTATTGTACAGGTTTGTGTCGTTTCGTACGTAAGAAAAAATTTAAAGATATAATTTTTAAAATATAAAAATTCCTGGAGAAAAAAATCGTAATGTTAGAAATAATATTTAAGCTGTAGCGTAGCTGTGGTCGATCCTAATCCTGATTGAAAGAGGAGACACTATTTTAATGAAAATGATTTACTCGTTTTATTCTCCCATAAAATCGTTGTGATTAAAGTGTCTATAAGAATTATAAATTATATTGAATATTGAGCAAGGATTTCTGATTTTTTCTTTTTGTTAGTGAAAAATGCTGGACAGAAAAGAAATTTTAAACGAAGTAAATTATGTAATTTCAATGTCGTCTTTTGGCTAAAATACATCTGGTCCGGCCCGGATCCCGTAGAGAAAAATCGGTGATGTAAGAAATTTTCTTGAACCACAGGTCTGGAAGCACCGATGGTCGCAATATGTTTTAATCTGGTTTACAAATTCGAGAAATGGTATTATAAATGTAATTTCATAATTTTATTTAAAAATAAGAAAATTGCAAAACTAAACTTATTTTCAAATGTAAAATGTACGGTAATTCTCGATTCCTGTTTTTTTAAAAGAAAGCCCGGCTCGACAAAGTCGTGAAAGAAAAGTGACATATTTTAAACTTGTACATAAAATACTATAACTTAATTTAGATTTTTTAAAGCAGAGCTGACCTGAAGAGTAATAAGAACATTACTATCCAAAGAGGGGTCATCCAAAAAAAAAAAACGTTTGATTTTGAGGTGGGTATATAGAGGATCTGACACAATATGTTTTAATCTGGTTTACAAATTCGAGAAATGGTATTATAAATGTAATTTCATAATTTTTATTTAAAAATAACAAAACTGCAAAACTAAACTTATTTTTAAATGTTAAACGTACGGTAATTCCCGATTCCTGTTTTTTAAAAGAAAGCCCGGCTCGACAAAGTCGTGAAAGAAAAGTGACATATTTTAAACTTGTACATAAAATACCATTAATCTAATTTAGATTTTTTAAAGCAGAGCTGACCTGGAGAGTAAAAGTGAAGAACATTAACATTACTATCTAAAGAGGGGTCATCAAAAAAAAAGTTTGATTTTGAGGTGGGTATATAGAGGATCTGACTTTCACATAAGAAAGATTGATGGACTAAAATCTGTTTTACGAAACATATTGTGTGGACGACCCCTTTTGTAAATTTCAATCCGGGCTCTAGCTTTCAGGATAAACTCATTTAGACTTTAACAAGTCATTCAAAATAAATCATGTTTTAGACCACACCTACTTCACCAAGAGCATGTGGTCCAAAATGAAATAATTTACAAAAATAAAATAAAAAAATCCTCCTTGTACAGAATTATATGATATACTTATTCTAGGCTTAATTTTTAGGATACATTCAAAAATTCAAATAATTTAAAACGGAAATGAAGACAAATCAAGAATAGGATAGTAGGACGGTAAAAAATCCTTCTTGTACAGAATTATATGATATACTTATTCTAGGCTTAATTTTTAGGATACATTCAAAAATTCAAATAATTTAAAACGGAAATGAAGACAAATCAAGAATAGGATAGTAGGACGGTGTCTTATACCAATTCATACTTGATATTTTCCAATTGTAATTATTTCCCAGTATCTCATTTCCCATCATCCTAGAAAAGCTGTTGGGAATAATTTATTCAAATTTTTCTCCACTAATTAACCATAACCAAAAAAAAATCTACGAACGCAATAATTAATGTTTTTCTTGCTCTTCAAAAGAAAACTGTACAGTATCAATCAACCCATATAAGTATTTTATTGTAAATATTTGTTCGTGCAGGAATTTACTTAAGGTACCTATAAAAAATTACTGAATACTGATACAACATAATATGTAATATGTATTTTAATTAATTGATATTAGCATTAGAAAATTGGTTTCCTTTAGTGCAGGTGCAGTCTAATTATAATCGTAAGATGTACGTGTCTGAAAGTGATTGACAGTGATAATGATTATGAAATCGATGAGGGGATTCGGATTTGAATTCATTTTTCATTGAATGTTTAGAGACGAGGAAATATTAAATACTTTTTAGGTTAGAAATTAGAAGTATATTGTACCACCGAGAAAAAGTATATACTTAATTAAAACATCAACAATTATATACCTTATACACCTATATCCCACATTACATTTAATTATAAGTGGAACATAATGATGTAAAGTTACTAGAATTGTGCATTTTATTTGACACCTACATTATTTACTAGCTAAACGAGAGGAATGTAAAATAATCGAAATAAAAAATTAATTAATTTGTTCTTAAAATATCTTAAAGTTTTTTCTGTTCTTTTCAGCATTTTTTCGCATTGCATTATTGATTACCTCTATTAACCAATCAGAGCTTGGGGAAAGGTTCATTTCATAGTTCATGTGGGAAAGTTCATGGAAGTCGAGGAAAATTACCTCTAAGGAATGCAATTATAGTTCCCGTCAACTCTTCTTTCTCAATATCCGACAGATCCTGACCTGAAAACTTTAACATTGTACTATATGGACGACATATCCAACATGTGTTTTTTGATTTACTTTTCGTTCGTTCCTTTTTGTGTAATGTGTGTTCTGCCCTGTAAACCAAAAGCAAAGAATGAATACATGGGAGAGGTACGTCGAGTTTGTAGCATAATGTTAAAGAATACAAATCCGGATCTGTCGGATATTGAGAAAGAAGAGTTGACGGGAACTATAAATATCGAAATTTTCACATTTCCTGTCCATCATACTGGTAGGAAAAAAATAAGCAACTACAGACCACACACCATGTTCTAAAACGATCTTCCTCTGTTTAGATTCTGATTTAGTTCCCAAAGAAATCTCATGTCCACCCTGCCGTACTTCCATGACTAACATTTGCTATGCAACGAATTTTGTATGCTGCAAACAAGCAATGCCGTCTTTAGGTTCTTAGTTTCCCCTAAAACGACTTCTTCCATCCAAAATTATTTAATTTCGCAATAACTCTCCTTTTTAGTGAAAGTCGACGATATAGATAAAAATGACGGCGTCCAAGCTGGGCTTAACACTCTCTGTGATAGTCGTCTTATCTCTAGCATACATTCTTCTCAATCTTGCATTTATGTATCCTCATCACGTATGGAACTTTGAATTCTTCTCAAACAGAACTCCAGCACTTTCAGCAATATTTGCAAATACCGTGGTAGCAAAGTTCTTGTCAACGCCAAACCCGAGAGAGAAGAGCCCGACATTCCCTGAGTTCATGAAAGCATTTCCCTGGGACGATTTCGAAAAGGCTTACCATAACCATAATCGTACTGGCTACCCAACTCCGTTGAACTGCACGCTCCTCCTCAAGAAACTTCTCCCTTTTATCAAGAAGGCTCCACCAGTTCCCGTGAACGATTCTTGCAAGCCCGCAGAGCTGAAGGTGTTATCATCCCCGACTTTTACTTGCGTTCCCCGGGACAAAAACAAGCCTAGGCGGGTTGGAATACTGTTGCAATTCGGATTCGAAGTGGATACTCTGGAAATCTACCTTCATGAGTTGGATGATGTCGTAGACAAATTCTTTTTAATTGAGTCGATCGTTTCACACAACGCACATATTCCAAGGAAGCCTTTAATTTGGGAAAGCTTGAAAGATGATGACCGATTCAAGAAGTTTGCACATAAAGTAGTTCACTTCGTGATTGACGATGCGGACGTAGCTCAGTTCCATGTGGAGAAGAGTAAGGACATATGGATCAGGGAAGGTATGCAAGTAACTTTACGGTGGACCAAGTTTCTTAAGTGGAACAATGAAACGAGGTTCTTCAGGGATGATGATATACTTGGTATGCACTAATTATGTACATAATAGAATCCTTTGCATCCAACACAGTTTCAAAAGTGTTTTTTTAACCTTCTTTAAAAGTAATTGTGAGAAGTATTGTCTTTTATAAGTTCGATCTGTCCTTCCCTTTGACACTTGTCAAAATACGTTAATAGCTTTATTTTTACTCTATTGTTGCAATTTCTCACTCACTTTCAGGTTTCGGAGATGTTGACGAGGTTCCTTTGAGAGATACCGTATTCACACTTAAAACATGTAACACTAAATCAACCACTTTTCCTACTGTGGATATTGGAATCTGGTTTCCGTGGCCTAACATAAGTTCGGCATTCAAAATAGCTAACTTTGCAGTTCGTGGTCATCCTTACACCCTCGGGGACCCAACATTTTGGACATTGGCCAATGCAAAAAAGTATTACAAGAACACGTCAAAAATACCTTCTCGAATGCGCGGGCAAAGTGGTGTATATCTTCTCGGTGGGACACACTTATCCAAATATCCCTATTTGCCCCAATTACTTATCAAGATTGTGGCTGCGACGGAGTCAAGCTTTGGTGCAGTATCAATCGTAATCGAAGCGGCGAAAATTTACAATCAAGGACGTCCCCCTAAAGAGGTGAGAGCAGCTACTCGAAAAATTCTGAATTTTTGGAAAGGCAAGACTATGCCCGCAGATAATATCACGTGGAAGAAGATTCCGTGGTTTCTGGAATGCAACCGTGGCCGATATCCGAGTTGGTGGGAAGAAAAAGTTGACTTGCGTCTTTTGTAGTAAATGCCTCTGTAGGTATATAAGGTTTGAAGATTTTAATTGCAATTTCAAAACAATATGTTCTTGTTTGCTTCTTTGGTTTTCATAAATACAATAAATTATAAATACGTTACTGCATTTTTGCCTGTCTTGCCATTGTAGAAGTATTACGAAAATTACTTCAGTAAAATTAGAACTCACAAGTTCGTTACTAAAAATGAATTCATTCTATTGCACTATATTGCAGAACTATTGTGTGCTCTTACGCATCTTCTATCCTTGAACTATCGATTTGAAATTTTGTATGCAGAAAGCGTAGGAAGCAGATTGATTTTCATATAATTTGAGCTATGTAGCACAAATCGGTACACAAACTATAGTTTGAATTGTTTCAGATCTGACTGAAAATCGGCAGTCATGTTATGTTATTCAAAACGAATAAGAAAATCGATGAATTACACATTCAATTTGTGGTATATAACATAAATTAATTAAAAACAACGGATAAAATTCTCAAATTATCTCAAATTGAAAACGGAAATGTAGTTTTCGACCCTCTGAACGAAATTTTCGGTAAATTACTTTATCAATTTGTACTACAGCATTAATTGACAGATGAACAATATTCTTATGTGATTTTTAATGTACCAAAGTTTTTACTTTAACATTCATAGTTTACGCTTGTCGTTTGCAACTTGTGTAAAAGATTTATCGTTTTTATTTAAATATTTGTTAATATGTTCGCTGTTCACGCATTTGTTTTAAATAAAACTTATAGCTTTTGTATCAACCATGCAAGGCTATGGACAGCGCGATAGGACTTATTGTTCCATTCATCACAGTTTTTTGGGTTTGTTCTCTCGTTTGCTGCATATTCAAAACATACCTGTTTATTATAAAACATTGTTTTAAATTCCATTCCATATGCTTAAAGGAATTGTTCAAAGAAAATTACGTCATCAAGTCCATTCTTACTGCTACAGAATTTCGGGGAAGTATATAGTTTTTGACCATGAAAATATAGG
>JAHZMX010000499.1:0-16376 GCA_027743895.1 Seira musarum
GGTGACTTCAATTTAGTCCAGCTCCAGCTCCAATTTGTGTAGAAAAAGTTCTTTTGTGTTTCCTTAAAAAGCATCTGGAACGACAACGACGACACTAACACTTAATGATGATGTGTCGCTGTCCCATTATTATAAGACGGAGAAAAATGAGGCAGGAACTGGACAGGGATGGCAAAAAAACTAAACCTAAGATCCGAGATTAAAAACCCACGGTCGGGTCCTGTGGTACTTGAAATGGTATTGGAAAGTCGAAGAAGGCCCTGAATTTGGGAGAATTTAAAAGTACATGATTTCATTTCCACCAATCCCGTTGATACTGGCCCAAAAAAGTAGAAATTCTCAATTCTTCATTAGAGCCTCACGTTTTTTCTATTGTCCACCTTTCCGGTAACCATAGGCGCAGCAACCGGGGGGGACAGGGGGGATATTGTCCCCTGAGAAGCCGTGACCCCCCCCCCCTGAAATTTGACACGAGACACTAAAAATCTCAATTTTTTCCTCCCAAAAAATTTTTCGGCTCGCTTCGCTCGCCAATTCATGTCCTTGTTACCCTTTCTAAACTTTCAATCCCAAAATAAAAATTAGTTTTGGTTAACTTGTCCCCCCCTGAGCTAATAGAGTTCCTGCACCTATGGGTAAAACATTCATTTGCCACATCTGTGCTCCTGTGTGGAATGTGCAGTGCAATCCAAGAATGGAATATTATGCTCATTATCTTGTAAGTCTCGGGATAAGGCAAGAGAATCTCGTAACTGCGACTTTATAAATGCTATCTTTCTTGGAACATATTGCACTCAATTCCTCAAAAGTCTTCATTTTTTCCAAGGATTAGAGATAATCCACCAGGGCAAAATGACGTGCTTTTTCGCTTACAGTCACGATGCAATTTATTTAGGGAAGTTGACAATCTTGTCTCCTCTTTCCTTCTCATTTGACGTAATAATGCGTGCAAATGCACAGGATTCGTTTCGTATTTCGTATCCATTGTCCAAAATGAAATATTACATTACCAGCTTTCAGGCACGGCGGAACGTAAATATTTGTGAGGGGGATACCCCAATTTTCAGGGGGGGATGACGCTATCCCATAATGCATAGAGTATGCAATTTATGCCTATCCCGTAATGTTAAAATCCCGAAATCTGGGGGGGATGATATACCCCCCATCCCCCCCGGTTCCGCCGGGCCTGCCAGCTTTAAGGGGACTTTGAGGAATACGTTCGTATTTCGTAATCGTGGTATCGGGGTTTAGGCCCTGTCGTTAGCCATGGAGAATGTAGGTTCGTGTAAAATCATCCGTTTAGAACTCAGATGATGAAAAGACAAACCAGTCTTGTCAAGATGGGATGTTTCGTGTGTGGCAATTGAACCGCATGGAGTGAAGGAAGGATGATTTAATTATTCTTTCAAGTTGTGTCTGTAATTTTATTATGACGGATGGATGGATGAGTTGAGGATCAATAGAGGTCTTGGTCTTGGCAAAACAGCTGATTCAACGATTTATTTAAACGGTTCTGTTTGGAGTTCACCTCGGTGTTTCGAACATGGGAATTCCGTAAGTTATAGTTGGCTTCAAAACCCTTATAATTAAAAGATGGATTATTTCGAATAGTTTTTTGTCGTTTAATTTAAGGTACACTCTGGAGGAGGATAAATTAATCCTCAAATTACTTAAGCAGCAACGAGCATGGCAGTGGGTTGGGTCACAGCATCATTTGGCAACAAATGGCGGACCAAATAGTAAGACTTTATTTATTGTTTTGGGCTGTTGGACGATAATTGAACCCGTTGAACGAAATCTCGAATTTGAAATACTTAATTAGTTTATTTTATTTTTCGTCATGTTTTTATTCTAGTTTGTCAATCGTCACCCACAACGTACTGGATCAGCTCTCATGGACCACTATAGAAAGAAATTAAAAAAAGAAGTAGATAATCGTCGGAAATCAGTGGCTCAGAAGAAGTGTGAGAAGAAAGCGGAACTTGATAAGTTTAGCAATAAGTGTCCAAATCTGGACTTTAGGAAACCAATAAGAAGTGTCGAAGATTGGCTTCGAAATGGAGGATCCCAAAGTCAGTCTCGGTCTCGTTCACAGTCACAAGCATTCGAACCAAACTCACAGTCATCACCCGAAATCGTGATTTTAGATTAAATTAAGGAAGACAATAATATTTAAGGCAAAAATTGTAAATCGTATTAAAAATTGCACGTTATGATGTTACCCCAAATTAAGAGTCGAGTATATGAACTGTAGTTTTTAAGTGTATCATGAAATTAAAATATAACGAACTGAAAATTGAGAAGAAATATATGAGCTTCAGGTTGGTTTCCTTTTGATCTTTAAATAATTTACCGTTAAAAGTTTGCGATATATTGTGACACGTATTTAATAAGGCGCTCATTAATTTACCGTTTTATCCATTGGGAATGAAATAAAATGAGATGCAAAACATCATGATACATAATGATGAGTTGGTCGAAACACGAATTCCGCTTCTTGGTTCGTATCTTTTTCGTGCGATATAAATAATAAAGCATAATAATTCCATCTTGTATCTCGATAGAATAGGACCGGAGCCGTGGTCTTTCTTCATTCAAATATTACTTCTTCAGTACAACTTCAGTTCCATTCCAGCGTGCAGTCATAAAAAAGGATGCTAGTCCGGACTTTTCTCCAGTTTTCGGGGAGAAAGCGTCGAGAGAAGAGCGCAACAGTTTCTCCAATTTTTCTTGTCATTTATTATCGTTTAGGGTCTCTTCAAGCCTAGATGAAGTTCAATCTTCTCAAATTCCCCCTTATTCCTAGTTTAAGTGTATCTAAACTTGTTTACCGAAATATTTAACCAAAATTGCTAGTAGTTCCTATTCCAAACATCCTATTTCGAAACTTCCGTTCAACTTTTAGATTGTGTGGAGGAAGGAAGTTGATTGTTTTATTGCGAAATGGAAGTGGAACTGAAGTTCATATTACGGTAGGTAGACTAAAAGACTGTGTATGTCACGATTTCCCATTTCATCTCCAGCAGTGAAGCGAAATCATATTTCAGAACTGATGTACGTACGTGTTCCTGACCTTCCTTATCAAGAAAACACAGACCAGCAGACACGATAAAGACAAAATACAGAGTTGGCAAAAAGTCAAAGTTTTGGATTAACCACTCCTCGGGGTAAGGATTTTATTTAACGTACTTAATTTAGTAATGTTGCGTGGGTGGTGCAGGATTTTGTAGGATATGGGTTTAATCTTTAATCGCATCATGGGCTTCACTTATTCTTGATTACTTCCCGGTCCCGAAATCTGTTTTCTTGATCCACTTTAACGCTGCCAAAATCCGTTATTTACGTGTTCAGTACATATACTAGAAAGTAGACGATGGCAGTTTCAACGTTTACGGTTATTTTGTACTTATCCTTAAAACCCTTGTCATCTCTGTAAGAAAACTTTTTTCTTTGACTATCACTTTTCAGGAGGAAGGGGCGAAGAGGAAATTAGACTTTTCGTCTTGTCCTGGTTTGGTTTGGTCTGCGTCTGGCTCTGGCTTGCCCTTCAGGGAATTTAACTGCTCTGAAGAGAAGATAATGGCTTTTTCGATTCCATTTCTCTTTGTGAAAAAGTGAAGAAAGTGCACGACCAAACGAATCACGTCTTAAGTCTCAAGACAATACAATTATGTTTTATGAGTGAAGAAAGAAGCAAACTCAAATAAAAAAATCTTTTGTTTTTGACTCCCATTATCATCTCTCATCTCCATCACCATCAGCTTCGTTTCCCAAAGAGAACTTTTTGATACGATCCATCATCTCCTTAGAAGAAAAACGAGTGAGTGAGAGTGACATCGGATGTAGCTCATGTCCGGCTCCGGCTACTTCAGTTTGAGTCCACCTCAGTCCACGGCCCACGGTAGCCTGCATCTTTCTGGACGGATATTTGGAAAAGATTTCCGAGAAATGTCTAAATAACAATAACTAAACCACGTAAGTAAGCTCATTCGAAAGTATTTAGGAGGATTCATCTTTTGTGGCATTGGCTTCATCTCACATGAAAACACTTTCCAATGCCAAATCTCTGCATATCGGTCTATGGCTTTTTTGTTTCTCTTGATGTATTAATTTTGCACTGGGCTTTCACATTAATTCAGATGCAAATTTGCTTGATATAATTGCACTAAAAGCATTTTCAGAATTCATCAAAATCCGTTAGTGTACATTCTGTGTTGAGTACTCATTTTGAACATAAATTGGCTTCCTTGCAATTTATCCGTTACAAATCCTATGCAATGTAATGGACTGACCGTATAGCAAGTTTTGATATTACTCATGTACCTACTTTCCATCTTGTCCAAAATATTTTATTGTACTTGAGTGTTTGTCTTTATGTCATCATATTATATGAGCCCAGGAAGGATGTCAAGATCCCAGTCCTCCTCCATACCAATTTCTCTTGCTTCACACATGAGTTGTTTTCCTCAAAGGAAAGGTATGAAAGCGGATTACTCGTAAAAGGAAGCCTTTCTATTCTATTATTCCTCCGGGGACAGAAGTGGAGTAATAATGATGGACCTGGAGGGAGCCACAGAGAAAATACGTCTTCAAGCTCAATAGAAAGATTTTAATTGCAGAACTCTATCTACCATATAATATTACACAGCGGCTTCACTTTGACTTTGACAGAATCGTTTTCAAAATGAAATGTGGACGTGTGGAAAAGGTTGTCTTTGAAATGAATAGGAAGGTTTGCTTTGGCGTTGCTTAGATCTGGACACGGGCACATCGCATCGATCATTTTCTTTTTGCGTTGCAAATACATACTCAGCTTGTCTAAATTAAGTGAAATTTCTCTTATTCCGTAATTGCAATAGAAATTGCGACTCAGCTTTTAGGAAAGAGTTGACTGGAAAAACAGATTGGGTGAGTTAAAGTGAGAGAGAGAGAAATCATAAAAACGACTTGCCTGAAAGTGAACTCAAAATCAGTTTGAGTCAGATTCAATAGATCTTTCCTATTCATTCCTGATAACTACGGTTTCTCTGGCCCTGGAAAAGGATGAAAAGAGGAACTGATTTTATAGCAGGTGCTATTTCTATTGCAATCATTTCTATCTTCATCTTACAATGACTACGACACGATAGCTATACAATGGCTATACGTATTTATATGACCGCTATGACAAGATTCTCTTTAGGTAACCATTATTTTGTGAATGTGAAAGCCTTTTATTAACAATCGTTCATCATCATTTAATCAATTGAACAGAAATTTTAGACTTGTTCCATCTCACTCAAAACGCTTCCAACATCTTCTCTACGTCCAGTCTTTTAATGAAAAGGAAATCTGTAGACCTTACTAATCGCGATCGCACAATCACAATCTCATCTCATCTCAACTGAAACGATTCCTTTCTTTTGTACCTGTCCTTCTCCAGTATCTCTGAAAAGTGGAAGTAGTTAACGAGGTATGTCATGTCAGCACAATTACAAATCATTTGACCTTTTTCCTATTCATTTCAATAAGACTCACTCACTCACAGTCTCAGTCAAAGTAAGAATCCAACCATTCACTAGAGTTAAATGGGATGGGATATGTGCTCGTCAATAAAATGGGACGTGAGTAGAATTTCTTTTCTCTTTTCTATTCATTCGCGATTACTGGGGAAGTAAATTGGTAGATTTTCTCTGGAAATCAGAGATGGCATACCTACTCATTGTAAGGGTTTTGATAAGATTGTTTGAAATTGGGCATCGGCCTACTGGAATCGGTGGGGATGGGAACGGGAACTCACCTTTTCTATCCGGGTCCATGCTTTGGCTTTACCTGTCCCTTTTATAGCCCATTACCATCTCAAAATCACAGTCAAAACTAAAATTCTACAAAATAGCGACCCTTCATCTTCCTGAATAATTCAACGGAAAAGACGCACATTTTATTCCATAGAAGATATTATGAGAAAGTTTTGGAAAATGAAATAGGACATTATTCGTGGAATATATTTCCCCATTTTACAAAAAATTATTCTAGGAATGACATCCGAAATATTTTGCATTAGAAAAAGCTGACTTGACAGTTACATACGGAGTTACATGTTGTATTCAGTCATTATGCATGTTTTTCTGATGCGACTTCATACCAAATTTAATCTTTTATCGTGTCTACGACACGAAACGAAGTCTTCTTGTCACTCCATTCAAGTTCAGTGAGGCGAGCAAGGTAAGCAGAAGCCATAAAGCTGGGTGTGATGTGATGGAAAGGAAATTGTTCGTGTGGTTGCTTTCTCCAGACTACTATAAGCGCTGGTGCTAATGAACATCGCTTGTTTTGCCTCAAGGCATTACCATGACATGACAGGCGATCAGAGGTGTAACTGAGCTTTTAACGAGAATCCGAGAGGTGGGCAATGAAGAAAAACGGGGAATTAAGTTAACAGCGATAGCTTCTGATTCTTTACTCCATCTGCAGTAGAATAAATGCGAGGTAAAAGGTATTCAGTCAATTGCTATATATTGGGCAACTAAGCATCCTACCCTCCGTCATCTTGAAGAAAGAAGCAAATTCTTCATTTTCTTCCCTGGAGATGAATCTTAAATTACGAGAGTTCGAAACCTGAGGGAAGAGTGCATAAAAATTGTGTGGAATTTTTTGGAGAANATCCGAGAGGTGGGCAATGAAGAAAAACGGGGAATTAAGTTAACAGCGATAGCTTCTGATTCTTTACTCCATCTGCAGTAGAATAAATGCGAGGTAAAAGGTATTCAGTCAATTGCTATATATTGGGCAACTAAGCATCCTACCCTCCGTCATCTTGAAGAAAGAAGCAAATTCTTCATTTTCTTCCCTGGAGATGAATCTTAAATTACGAGAGTTCGAAACCTGAGGGAAGAGTGCATAAAAATTGTGTGGAATTTTTTGGAGAAATTTTTAATTTCATATTTGCGGTAATCCTGCTCTGTTCCTCATCTGTCTTTTTGATTTACTTTCCAACAAGACTGAATACGCCAGTGTATGTTCCAATAAATTCATTAATCTTAGGATTTAAAAAGAGCTTATTGAATTGCGATTGCAATTTTGTCAAAACTATTTTCCATATGAAACCGGTGAAGATACTTAGGATTCAAGAACGAAGAAGAACAAGTACTAAATAAGATTGTTCAGTTCAAACATAGAAGTACAAAATTAAATGTGAAAGGAAAATCAATTTTATATGGAGCAGATTATGAAAGATAGAAAATAGTACAGGAAGACCTCATTGAAAAGTAGGTCAACAAAGTGGAAATCCACTTTGGGTTAACCGTACACTTAATTTAATTTTTATTAAAGTCTATCCGTGTAATATTTTTAAAGTGTTTTCACGAATGATAAGAAAGTTCCGCTGAACACGAAAAAGATGTCCTGATGATTCTAAATTGGCTTTTCGTGGTAGAGATCTAGGAAGCAAGCTCATTATCTAACCTGTTTGAGCTACGCAGTTAAAAAACAAAAAATGAATCAGTTTTATATCTTTAATTTGCAAACGTTTCAAATACTATCATTATTTTTAACTTTTCAATTCACTCGAAAATTTGTGCATTCAAACATTACATTGCATCATAATCCACATTCGAATTGAGTGAAAGTGAATGCGAGGTAATCGCTACCCGCTTTAATACTAAAAGCTTTCTTCCGTTTTTGAGGTTTCTAAAGAAAGCTTTTCTGCAATACCATTTTTCTTCCTTCCGCTCAGCTACATTTCTTGGGATGTAAGTAATACTAGAAGTGTGTCACCGTCATCATCACAACACACGACCATATCCTTTTCCTTTCTATTGAGAAACACGTTTGGCTGTGGTTTCACTTTGCTTTGGACTCAGCTTTTCTTCGAGAAAAAAGAAAAATGTCCTAAATTCCAGCTACAGAAAAAGTCATTATGATTTTCACTATCTCATACTTACCTGGTGTAACGTAGCGTCATCTTATTCATCTCATTCTATTTTCCTCCGAATCCGAGTCGGCCGTAAGATTGTTCGAATGCTGGAAGCAACTGGAGAAAAACATGACAATCTAATTTTCCTTGAAATACATATTTTCTTTTTTTCTCTTGGATTTATGATTTATTTACACTTCTTTTGTCCAAGTACACTCGTCCACAGGTGGGCAATAATAGAAAAAAGTAAAAGTATGGAAGCGAGTGCAGGTACTTCATTTTTTCTATTTGTTACAAGTTTCTCCAGAAAGTAGAATTGCATGTCATGCTCCAGCTTCCTACAAGTTATTTTTCTGCAAATCTAAAATAAATTATGTGAAAAGCTCTGTACAGCGAACCAATTCGAGTGGGATTGTCTATTGTCCTATTCTGTAGTTTTCTTTTACGGATAACGGATTCCGGATTCCTAAAATGGTCGAATTATTAGTACTGGGCTTACTTTTACTTGAATAGCAATATGTTTGTAAGAGGATTGCATTTTATGGAGGTGAGAGAAAAGGACAGCAAAACTCTCTTTAATTTTATTACCGGAGTGAAAAATTAATCCGTTATGTGAATAAAACCTGAACATTCACTTCGAGGTTTTGATCGAACTTAAAATGCATTGAAGTGGTTTTTCCTGTTCGCCGCTCTCTCTTGTCAGCAACGATTGAAGAAAGTGATCGGAGAAAATGAATTAAAATAGGGAAATGCTATTACCATCATTTCATTATTATTGGCTACCTGTTGACTAGTGAAAGTTTACCCGCTTTTCCAAATAGTATTAAGTGCCTTCGCATTACTTTCCCTTCGGATGAAATTTAATATTTTCTGATAGAGTGATACGTAACGTAACCTCAAGGCAGTGTTTTGGCTGCAATAGTGTGTAAAATCATTTTTGATGTAAAGTGCATTTCACCTCAGTTTTTATCTCTACTCTTCCTATGAGCGTTTTGACAATCGCAATCAGTGAGACCCACTTTAAAGACATGTTTGAATAAGACGTTATTTTTTTTTTAATTGTAATTTTACCCATTGGGTGGGGAGTAACGCTATTTATTTAGTAATTCGACTAAAGTCTGAAACTCAATCCTATTCCAAATGGTGCTATCGCTTACATCCTCAATTGGATGGTTTCATACTCTAATCTGAACTTTCAAACTAACCACGTAAATAAGAAATGCATTACCGTAATCATCATCATATTTCAGTAAAATTCACCATACAATTTGATTCACGGTCATCAGAATTCATGAAGGTCGATGGTCTTACTTGGGATTTAATGAAATGAAGGATATTACTTCAGTCCCCAATTTTTCATCACATTACATCCGTCTTTCTCTGCTTTAATGTCTTCAATTTTACTTTCACTTTCACTTACTCATGCATCATTCATTTGGGTTTTAACGGTTGTTCGTCTGACAGTGAGCAGATCAGATCAGAAAGCAAGACAAAAAGAAAGGCAGTGTCCGACAGAGATGGCGATGGGCTTTTTAAACAGAATATTCTTTTTTGCGAACACATTATAACGCATTTGATCTGTCTGGGTCACTTTTTAAAACCCACAGGTTTTTCTCCCATCTCTGCTGATCCCATTACATCCCACAATAATGCCACTAACATTGCTTCTACCAGAGCCACAAAACGCAATTTTCTTCGGGAAATGGAAAACTGACTTGACTGCCTTTCTAATATGATGTAATGTGCTTTTCTCTTGTTTTCAGCGAAATCCCAAGCCTGAGGAGAAGTAAAAAGGAATAGCCTAGTTCCCCCGTATCCCTCGACCTTGTATTTTGTCTGTTCTGTGGCCTGGTGTGGGGTAAAGCTTTCGAATCAATACCACAAATACCAAGGAAGCCAAACCAGTGAGTGAGTTGAGCCTCGGTTCTCTACTCTGGAGAGATGGAACCCAAACGGAAGAAGAGCATTGTTCGTCATCCACTTCAGGATCCCTCGGTGAGATAAAATGTTGAATTACCGTCAAAGCTCCATATAACAATCGCGTGCAAAACTGGATAATCGATAACGGATTTGCCTACGAAAATATGAATTCCTCCAAAAACTTTGTGTTTAAATTAAAAAGTCGATCAAATAAACTTGCAAAAATCCGTTATAAATCGATCTGGCATATTATCATTATTTCATTTATTTTTGTTTTGGAAATTAAAATTGTGAAATCACCTTGCATGTAATGGAGGCCCTTCATCTACTCAATAAGAAAAATCGGATTTACTTGCATGAATTACATTAGACGTTTTTGTTTGTGTGAATTATATGCAGAACAGTATATCGAGTTTTGACTGAAATAGTTATCATTTTTATTGATGTTGAATTTGGTCTTGCTGCTTTCATGAAAGCATCATTTTTCAGACAAGGTGGATATGACGAGAGCTTTTCACTCGCTTGTGATTATTATTGAGAAAGAAAATGCAATGGGATTTTCATTTCCCGAAAATGATTGTTTGGAATTGCTGAGTTGGAAAATAGAAGCTATTTATTTTTATATTTACTTTCCAAACATGTATTTTTTGTTTATTGGAATACTACACATTATCACAAGGGCGGTAATGAAATGAGATTTTCCAATTCCAAATAATTTATTTTGGCATCATTACTCAATCGTGAAATTGACATTTGAGATGATGATTATGGATGATGGTTTGTTGTGATAATTTGAGTGTCTACTTATGTAGGTAATCCTCTTTTATTATTTCTTACAGATACTTGAAAGGATATTTACCTGCCTGAGTGTGGAGGATTTGAAAGCATGTCGGCTTACGTTGAAAGTGTGGCACGAGCCCGCAACCAGGCTTCTAACGGAACGTATACAGGTAATGTGTTCGTGTTTTAATGCCATTTTTATCGCATTTCATATCACAATCCCAGCATTCCTTTACAAAAAAGCCAAGGTCCATGAAAAAGACAACGCTGAATTGAATTGAAGTTTGAACCACAATGACTTTATCCACGTCACAGGGTATCCTCCTCCATGAGAAAACAGAATGGAAGAAGATCCTAAAGATTTTAACGAAATCCTGCTCATCTTCGAGACTCCAGGGATTGAATAACATGCACCCATTTCATTCCTTCATATTTTACGGTACTTACCCAGAGGATCCGAGTTGGACCCCATATAAAACCGCAATCCTTGACTACGTACATTCCAAGGTCAAACTTCCCAAGAAAACCTTGTGGGAAGAAAAGTTTTACCAAACCTTCGGAGTCCAAATTCTTAAATTGAGATATTGCCAATTCAACTTCCTCAACACAGAAAAAGCCCTACGAGAATTTCGAGAGATGTTGTCCACACATTGCCCAAATTTACAAGCTCTCACACTCGAATTCCAGCGTGATCCTACGGGTTCCACAGCAAGCACAGGAAGTAGAAGTGGTACTCCTACAGCTTCCCCTAGTCCAAGTCCCAGTCCCTCTCCTCTGGTGTCCAGTGGCAGTGGTGGGAGTAGTGGAGGTGGAGTTGGAGGAGGTACAATTCCGACGGTATTTTTCCCTCCAAATGAGGAATCTTTGAAGAAAACTCTGCACAATTTGAAGAGATTCACGTTTTGCACGGATAACAAGTCATGGGTCAATCCGAATGCTTTGGAGGAGTTCATGAGCTTCATGCCAAGATTAGAGGAGTTTACTTATCGATACACTGGGGCAAAGAAGCAGTGGGCTTTTGTTAGGAGGGTTGACATCATCGATATCATTTGCAATTTGGTACAATGTGGAACATTCAATGGGACTTTGAAGGTGTTGGATTTGGACTCGAAGGGGACGGTGCTTTCAGGTGAAGATTTTAGAAAGCTCCTGGCTGCATTTCAAAGTCGCGTTAAAGAGGAAATTGTGGAACCTGAACCGGAACCTTCCACATCAAAATCAGGTAAAATGATTATTTGATTCGGAAAAGGCTTCCTGATGATTGATCATCCCATCCAAATTCAGTTTGATGATTTTGAATTATTGGTATTATGATCAGATCCCACAAAAGCGAACCCACCTTTAGAGACCCTCCATCGAAAAACGCCATCGGTAAAAGTGAATCTATCAAAATTCTGTTGTCAAGTCTTCATCAAATCCGAAGTGGACTGGGACCATTTCTGTAATTGGCTCTACGCTATTAACGACTCCTTAAAAGATGTGGACATCCAAGTCCGTTCTCACTTTTCTCAACTCCCCGCCGAAGAACAACTACCTTTGGAATTTCCAAAAGTGAGGAGAGCTACATTATTGCTCGATAATAATTTCCAAGTTTTCTTAAAACGAATGCCAAATGTAGAGAAATTCTGTGGCGTATTCGACAACGAACTACTTCCATTTGTGTCAGCCACACAAAACTTGAATTTAGATGGAATCCCAGGTTCAAATGGTTCCTCCATTGAGGAGCATTATAATGGAGGTGGGAATTTTGCCCATAGAAGGCGAAGCAGTAGCAAACGCTCCCAAAGAGGAGTATTAGCAGCGAGATTAAAATGCAGTAGATCAAGATCTGTTGAAGAATACCCCTACACCACCAGTGGGATGACCACACCACCCTCCACGCCTCTTCAAGGTCCCTCAGGTCCTTTGATAATGGCAAATCGCAGTGTTTCCTCTTCAATGGAATCTTGCGTCACTCAAGCAAAGTACATTAAAATAATTAGTAATGAAGATTCTATGCTCGACATTGAATGGAAAGCGGGGCTATTTAGACATGTGACCATCTTGGAAACGGATATTTTCTTCGATCAAGATTTACGGCTGATTTGGATGCACCTGCACCAAGTTCTTAAGGAACTAATCGTACATTTGAAAATTACCATTCCGGAACAGGCATTTACCGGAGGTGGAGTTCCGGCAATTACATTCCAGGATCTCATAAAACCTACGGGTGGTTCAAGGTTTGGGAA
Organism: Seira musarum; assembly: GCA_027743895.1. Classification (NCBI taxonomy): domain Eukaryota; kingdom Metazoa; phylum Arthropoda; class Collembola; order Entomobryomorpha; family Entomobryidae; genus Seira; species Seira musarum. Next base: position 12,823 of record JAHZMX010000499.1, read on the forward strand.
AGGAAGTCGAGGAAATAATCAAGCTGGCGGGGGTGGGGAAATTGATTACCACGAAGAAGAAAGGCTCGTTGCCCTTGATGAATACCCGAACCTGGGAATGATGAAAAGTAAGTGAAGTGAAAGTTCTTATTCAATTAGGACACATGGTAAAAAATAAATTATGCGAACATTCAAAATTGAATTTTCCTTTTATTTTTTTTCTCCCTTGAAAGACCTAAAAACGTTTGAAATACATACGGAAGGAAGGCAGGATGCGTTTGGAACGCAGTTTTCTGCTTCTTTGATCATTTACGGGGTTTCCCTATTACCACAACTTGAAAGGCTTGTCTTGCCACCTGCAATTCCGGTAACGTTATTTAATTGTAATTGTCACTATGATTAGAGCATAAAATCATATCGCAGATCTTATTTGGTAATTATGTTTGTAAATCAGTTGGAAGCTCTTTATAATTTACGCCGTAATCTCCTAAGTTTTGCAATGCATTTCACTTTTGAACATCCTAAGACAGTTTTGTTGTTACTAATTCCATTATTTTAAAAATATAGTGTGAAGTGAAATAACAACTTGACATGAACTGGAAATAAGTTTTATACACTAATTGTCTTGCGAAATTGTTCTAGGAATTTTTTCTCCAATCAGACAGACTTATTTTTTCACTTCACCCAAACATAATATTTTTCTTTCTCGTTCTGCGTGACTTTTCTCTCTTACGTAACTTCTGGAGAATTTTCATTTAATGAGATTTTGACGCTTTTTCAGCCGAAATGTTTTGAGAACTCGATTAGCTACCTGGGGAAACTACTCCATTTGAAGTATCTCGCGGTATGTGATGACACATTTCATAGCGTGCTCCCATTCCACGTGATCAAGTGTGCGTTGCCTGACCTGGAAATCGTAGTGAGGTACTATCAGAGTGAAATCAAGAGGACTTTGTGTAAACCTTGGCGTGATGAGAGATTGGTTGTAAGTTCCACCCACTCACTTACATTTCTAGAAATAGTAGCAGAAGTGGTAGGGGGCTTTAGTTAGGAAAACCCGGAGAGTTTTCCGACATTTTCTTAACCTTTTAAAACTCTCTGGCCATAAAAATCTACTAAAGCGCTAGGATTTTGCCATTTCTAAAAGTAGATTTCGATTTTCATTTTATGTGAAGGAATTTTCATTATTTCTTTGTCTTGAAATGGAGCAGGATTAAGATCAAAGAAAACTACTCGTTTAGCCCAAACTAAAGCTTTGAGCCCTGAAGCTAATTATTTTTTTTTTACAAATACTTAACTTTTTTTCTCATGATTCTAGTTTCCAGACTTTCTGCCCGAACACAGATCCACGTCCTTTAGTAGCGTCGGGCTTCCCCCACTTCCAATTCCTAACTCATCACGTACGACTGGATTTCGTTTGAGCAAACAATGTTCTGCTCCTTGAACGAAAAAAAACAGGTAAAATATTTAGTGTCTTTAAAGCTACATTCCTGTAACAAAAGCAAAGATTCCACAAAAATAAATTTTTTTAGGCCAGTCAAAATGGAGATCTACTGCTGTAACGTAACTGTAGGGCTTTGGATTGGATTTTACTTCATTCGACAACGTTAGTTTTGGTCAAAAAACTAATTTTTCAATGTAATTTACCTGGTGATCACTGTGATCACACTAAACTAGAAGTGAGATGCATAGTTGCTGTAACTGTAACTGTGCCAGTGGTCTTTTGAAACAAGTTACTGTAAGTAATTCTGGACTTAGGTGCTTTATAAGCTATTAAGATATTTTATTGTAGGAGGAAAAAATGGAAATAAAATTTATGATGACATTACTTCATCTTCAAACTTAATTTCTGTTGAAGAAACTTTTTTATTTCCGGTACTTTTATACTTTGCTTTTGATGTGATGAGGAATGTACGGGCACGATAAATCCAACGGAAGCCCACTCACATGCTAGCATTCACTCACTCAGCGAATCCAGAAGTTTTAATTTTCCAGTTTGAGCTATTTACTGCAATTGATCAACAAACGTCCGTGTGTCAGTCCTTCCAAAAAATGAATTGCGACCTTTCCTACATCGCCCCAAAAGGGGAATTTCATCTATTCCGTTCACTTTGTCCTCTCTATTTATTCTACTATTTGGTGGAGTACGGACAAATCTTATGGTCAGGTAACCATTTTCCTTTTTTCAGCTACGTTTTTTGAGACTCGTTGTTTTGAAGATGACAAAAATTTATGGATGAAGATCCTCCTGAGAAACTGCTCAGAGATGAGAAGCTGACACATTATTTTTTAAACTTTATTCATGAAACGACAGCTCAAGTGGAAGTATAACTCACATTTTTAACGCATTCCTTCATTTTCCTTTTGCTCAATGAAAAACTCGTCATAGTCATAAAATTAGGTATCCAAGCTGAGCTAATGTAAGCGATATACCTATCCACTAGCTTTCTCATTTTCATCGCCTATTGTTCCAGAAGGAATCCAGAATGAGCAGAACAAGTGCGAGAGAAGCATGGAACGGAATAAAAAAATGAAAAATACTTGGAGCTGAAGAAGATAATAGAAAAAAAGAAGCTCTTTTTGATTTGAAACTTTTTGTCTTTCCTTTCTCCCCTTTGCACAATTTTAACGAGCCTATCATCATGAATTCCTAATCAGATTTCCTTTCACAAGTTTTCTATCTCCGTTTCTCATGGCTCACTGATTATCAATTCAAATGTATCATCATCCAATTCCAGACACTGTTTCATCGCCATCATGGAAACTCCTATCAGTATTACCACCTCACCAACAACAGCAGCTGTATCTCATCTTCATTTCATTCAGCTTTCTTCATTTGCAAAATCGTCGTAGAAAAACCGGAATGAATTTAAAAACAATTAGGCTGATATTGATCTCAAGTTTTAAAAGCGCATCACAGGATCAGAATTTGATTGTTTCACAGATCTTCACAATAAAACCGTAACGTTTCTGAAATACCGTTAATATGTTTTACGTTTTCTGTTCTATGCAAAGGAATTCGGTTCATAAAACCCGTGGTATGAAAACTCCAGCTTGAGGAAAATTCCAGCTGGTATATTAGGTGTACAAGTCCGGAATCACTGTAACTTCAAAAATTTAGTCTGACATGAGCTGATATGACATAAACTGTGTAGAAAGTGTACATATTTTTGGGGTACATTGCGAATGTAAATCATTTTTTGCTTTCAAGCGACGATATGCTGCAGCTGAATACAATTTTCACTTTTTCTTTCTCGACCTTTCTTCCCCATCGTGTTCCACATCCACTTATTTCCACTTTTTTCCCTAATAATTTCCCTTCAACTTTCATTAAAGCACATAAGAATCCACTCACTTGCTCTTGACTCGCACAATTCTTGATTCGTTATTCTCAGAACTTCTTGCCTGTCTTATCAGAATTTAGCAGTTCACCGTTCCGTTGTTGTCTTTTGTCTATCTACCACACACTACCACCATCCTTTTTTTTACTCCACTTGTTTCACGTATCGAGTAAAGTAGTCGCGTAAATAATTTCATTATTTGCTTTTAAATTGAGCGTCGTTGCCTACTCAAGC
>JAHZMX010000500.1:0-22782 GCA_027743895.1 Seira musarum
ACTATTATCGCAATATGTTAATGTGTCACCCACTGGCCAGTACACCAAATAATATTTCAAATCCGTTACTTACTATTTCTAAATAATTAAATGGAATCGCTAAACTCACAGGCTAACAGTATTCCCAAAATGTTTCGACAAATCCGTTACACACTATTCTCCCAAATTTTAAAAAGAATCCGTTACTTGTTTTATGTTCCTACACGTTCATTTAATCCGTTCATTCATATAGGCGACGGGATAAGTAAAAAAGAAAACATCTACTAACAAAAAAAAATCATCTCGGTATGGTCGGAATCGAACCTGTGTTTGCAGTGCGCTCAAAAAATAAATCACTCTAGCCACTACGCCAACGCTGCGCAATAGTGAAGAGGAGGAGAAAACCTGCCTTTTGTTTGTGAGCATGAAGTACATATAAATGATGTACATATAAAGAATGAGAGAGAAGAAGCAGTAGCAAAGAAATCAGCTGATTGCGACCCTCGTATGCGTCCATTCTCAAATAAAGTAGAAAGATACTTATTATCTGCATCAGACTTTGTTTTGTTTCTGTTAATGTGAATATTTGTGTCTGAATGAAGAATACGTGATGATGGAGATTGACAACGGCACATGGCATTAACATAAATCTTAGCACTCGTTTTCTATTCGGACGGATTGAATCGAGAAATATGTATATGAAAGTGTCATTGTATGTATAAAAATGAAATATTTTGCATACATATTATTACATGAATCCATTAAATTCTCTGTTTGCTTTAAGTGGCAATTAAGCGCTAGATCCCTTAATTGATTTTTAAAAATATGCATGGAACATCGACTGTTTTTTTTAGCTTAAGTCGTTTCATAGGGAGTTTCAAGGAAAAGAAAGGCATGTTGGCGATTTTGGCTTCATATATTTACGCAATATTAATACGACGTTTGATGATGCTCCTCATCAGCAATTTCTTGTATGCAATTATCATTAATGTCTAGTTATACATGCAACATGCAATTAGCGTACAGAATACGTTTAAGTATAAAACGTTTAGCTAAGAGTCTAATTTAGTCAATTTTCGCAGAACACATAATGTTATGGGCAAACTTAAATTCTTTCCCGAACCCGTTCTTAAAAGAAAGAAGGGGGAGACCGAAGGTGCGGAGCTCATAGTCATTTTATTTTTGGGACATAAATTCTTTTCATGTGCTGGAGAGAAAGTTTTCAAATGGAAAAAGAACAACACTAAACCATTTTTCTTTCTTCCAAGCAATCCATCTCATCCCGCAAACAGAAGCAAAACAACTTTCTGTATGTTGCACGTTGCACTGCAGTTTCCCTTTTTCTATCATTTGCATTCACCAGAGATAAGACTTTCTCCAAAAACTTTTCATCCTTTCGCCTCTCATTTTAATATTCAAATGAGAATCAAGAGCGGTAAAGGTTGTTGGTGCAACATTCAAATGGTCGGAGAGTTACTTTCATCAATCAACATAATTTTGCATTTACAAGTTTGCAAAATTCACTAAATCTGGTACATCTCGAAGTCTACTAAAAATGCTTTCATTTTTGTCATGGGAATGAAATTTTCAACATATTATTTGAATTGTCTTGGAAATATAATATCGTCATAAAAACTTAGTGTAACTTAGGAATACCTAAATCGCGGTACAAAGTAGCGGCCAGTCCAGTTGCACGTGTACTGCTACCTACCTACTTATACAGCCCACACACTACGGTTTTTGTTTTTTAATGAAAAAAACGCGATCAACTCTACTCCAACTCAACACTACTACTAGAGCAGCGCGGCCTTGGCGGCACTTTCTCCTACTTTCGGTCAGTTTCAACATTCGGGGAAAACCGCGTGTCTTGCTTTCACTACAATCCGAGTCTGACCAGTCTGACATTGAATTCCCCCTAAAAAATATGTGAGCAATAGGCATGAAATTATTTACAGCCATGCTGACGCCATCAAAACGTTTGCCATGGACATTTAAGACATTTTGCAGAGAAAAAAACCTTTCCAAAGAAGACGCATGGTTTCAAACAAATCGCGCGAGTAAAAAGAATTGCAAAAACTGTAATAAAAAATGCGTAAAAATAAATATTCCATAAACATTTTCACCGATCCATTCTAAAAATGTTTGCGACAAATGCTAACAAACAAGACAAAATGTATGCATAATTGTATAATTCATCATATTAGGCATACCTTGCATTTTCCATAGAATTTGACAAACTTGCCAAGCCAAACTATTTTGTTTGCACTTTTAACTTAAATATTTACCACTCAAGTTATATGTTAAACAGAAAGCTTAATTTCCTATTCCATGAAAAAATGTCAAATGCCTACCTACCTCCTCAATTCCTCATTTATATATTCTTAAATTGACATTTTGACATAAGAAAAAGCGTGGATCTTTGCAATGAATACCAGGCGATTAACGCGTTATTTATGACTTTCACTATATAACATCCCATAAACACAAATCAAATGTCACAATTCAATAACGTTATTAAATTTTTTGCAACTAACCTCTGCTATGTTGCGGTGGATGAAAAAATTGTTGATTGTACGGTTGCTGACTCCAATTGCTTGCTCCAACTCCATCCATATGAGTAGCAGCGCCATCGCTAAACCCACTACTACTAGTTGTTGCGCCTCCACCGCCAGCGCCACTGGGGAAATAGGATTGCGATTGCTTAGACTTTAAGGAAGTTCCACTTGGATTGTTCCCTCCTTGAAAGAAACGATTATGGTGATGGTGGTGGAAAGAACTTGATGATGAGCCTGCTCCATCTCCAGCGTAGTAACTCTTTGGTGGAAGGGGTACTCCTCCAGCGTTTGTACTACTGTTTCCGGTGGTTGAGGTAGATGAGGATGGTTGGTGGTGGTGATGGTGATGTTGCTGCGGTTGTTGTTGTTGCTGTTGGGAGGATTGGGCATGGGGGTTCGGTTTACTACTGTTGTTACCACTGCCAAACGCCATCGCTACAGTGTTCTTTCACTCATTTTATTAACAGGACTTAAACTCCTTTGTTCCTTCGTTAAAAATTTCACTTAAAATTTTGGCTCCGTAGAAATATGGTGAACTCATTATTTATTGATTGTATTTACAAAACTATTAAGTACAGAGAAAGTAACTTGAACCGCAATCGAATTTTGTGAGGTTTCACTTTAGCGTCTCTTGAAGCTTTGAACTGTCGTTAAAAGTTGCATTGATTAATTGTAAATTTGTCATTGTCACTGTGATTAAACCTTCATATTTTGTAGTTTATTTTTTTTGTTTTTGTTTACAAACCCCATTGTTCCCATTTTTATTATTGTCAGTTGTATTTCATTCATACTTCGTTGGGCTTACGGTGGTGAACCAATAGGAGAGCTTCGTCACTCTCTTTGCAACACCTTCTATGATGATGAGGGGTACGCAGACAGAAGCATTGCGATACATGCAAAAATGCAAGACAGACGCAACGCACATAAGTTTTGTGTTGGCTTTGGCTTCACTTCTTCATAGCTTCGGTTTCTTCTTTCTTCATCCCTCAACTTTCAGAAGTAATTAAGGCAAAGGGGAAGAATAATATTATTACCAAGCCAAAGTTACATTGTATCTCTGTAAGAGTGGAACAGTAAGAGTATGCGGCATAATAAAGATTCACTCGACCAAGAAGAAGACGACCAGAAAACGGTTTATGCTATCATTAATCGCAATTACAAAATAAAAAATGAATGAAACATTGCTGTATTAAGAATTTTTTTTTGTTTTAAAGGAATGTTAAAAAAGTATGCCGCTTTCACACTTGCATTAAAATGCAATTAAGTGAATTACGCCAGATGCTTGAATGGATGAAGATTAAATGCTCTGAATTGTAATATAATACGAGGGGATATATAAAATTACCGAGACTCTCGTCTAATTTTTTCAGAAATCGAAATTTAAAATTCGGATTCACATAAAATAATTGTTATGATTTAAATATATTTCGTGCAGCAGACCAAAAATAAAAGTAATTTCAACTTCAGAAATAATTAAATACTTAAACTTTCACGTTCATTTTTCTTTTATTATTTAAAGACGTCTGTTTTGTCATGATCAATTAGCCAAATAAATTAAACTATCACTAAAGCACCCTGTGCTGTATAATAATTCTGATGATATCACTTTCCATATAAACTATCCAAGCCTAGGCCAACGAAAACAAGCGTTGCTCCAAGCCACTGCGTTGATGTCAACACATTTCCGAAGAAGATTACACTAGCTAAAACGGTGAAGAACTTCCTCGTCGTGGTGACAATTGAACACGGCAGCGGTCCAAAATCGCTGACCATTACAAAAATAAAAAATTGCCCAAGTGCGCTGGCAACACAAAAAGTTAAAATCTTCCAGACCACGGCTGGATGTCTTGCAACAAAAACAACAAACGAATAAATCTCTGATGTGAGAACAAGTGCGACCAAAGTATATCCTATGCTGAAGAGGTTCATCATTTTCATCATAACGGCAGAGTTTGGCTTTTGATTGTTGACTCGCATTCGCTCTTGGATTGCTGCCAAAAAAAGTATGAATAATAATAAATACGGAAAATTAAAGCATCATTCGTTTTTAATTAGTCAAACTCTTGTCACAGCTTTTACCTGAGTCGGATATGACACCCATTGTAAAGCCATGTTGCTTGAAACCATGGCAAGCAAGTACGTTAGGGCACAAACTCCATAGAGCCTTGTTTCAACCTGCGCGTCCGTTGCTTTTTCACGTTGTATCGTACGCAAAACTAGGATAAAACATTGAATACGAAATTGCTTTTCAAATAAAATCATGGGTATTAATTTAATGTAAATTATTGAAACTATTAAACTATCATTAAGGCTTACGAATCATGGCATAGGCATAATTAACGCAACACTGCATGCAGACAAGACTGAGAGAATACACGAACTTTTCTTCCGTGACTTGAACGCTGCCATCGTCGCTTACAGTTTCAACTTTGTATTTGCCCTTGGTACTGGAATTGTAAAAGAATGTAAAATTGAGGCATCACGAGAACACATGCAAATAAGCTTGAACTACTGAAAGTGGAGAACAAAATTAATTTGAAAAAAAAAATCATAAATGCAAAACTTACATCGCTTCCTGCAATATTCCGTAATAGAAGAAGCACACAAAGATTCCAAGTGCGGTCCCAAAGAATTTAACTGTTCGGTTCATTATGAAACTCTAACTAATTAACAAAACGATTTTAAATCTACACTAATGACTATAAACTAACAATAAATATTTGAAATTATTTTAAAGCAGAGATTTTCGCTCTCACAAATATTTCACTACCACTTTACGACCGTATGCTCATGGCCCTGAAAACTGCTGAAACAGCAAATCCCGGATTCCAAGTCGGCGAATCTTGAATGCTCTCGCCTGTGAAATGACAGTATTGACAAATGAAGAGCTTTTAACTCTGTTGCCTAATTAAACTTAAACTAACTTTACACGTCATGTAAAGATAAACGGGTTAATTCGCGGGATTCTCTTCCGAGTACCATTTTGCCCCATATACATGAATAATGTATACTTTCTTGCATGCAGAGGTTCACCGCCCCCTTCCTGCTCCGCGGCCAATGGGTTGATGAAAACAAGTTCCAGATGGTAAAGCACGAGCCCAGCAAGAGAGCTGAGCCAATCTCTTCGTCCAAACAAACAAGCATGCATTTTAGTAAACAAACGTGAAAAATACGTTCAACCGTCAAAAAATATCAGACCGCTTCTCTCGTTCATTGCTGATGGATCATGTAGTTAAGTCTCATCGCCGTGAAAATTAGAGCCCGCACAAGTCATGATATTTTTTTCCATTGATAAACTTAATTATTTTTTCTGACCCTCCTGTATGGTGCCAGTGGAGTTGTAAATTAGGGCTCGGGTCGCGGCGTTCTGTATGAAATTATTGTGACTTCACTGAAAAATCATGTCGTTGAATAATGGTAACCAGCGACGACTACCAAGTGAAAATCAAGTGCCAGTGCACCAAAGGAGACGTATTTCTCCCAAACCCGCTGTGAAGAATGGGGAAAGGTCGTTTGGAAGGGTTCTTCAGCCCATAACAACTGTCGCGGAGAAGAGGGTCATCTGCAAACCGAATCCTCATGAAAAACTTTGGAACCCAAGTCCTTCGAAGAAGGCAAAGGCGCGGGATAAGGAGGTGAAGATCTATGACTACGATAAGGAAGTAAGGAGTAATAATTGAATGAAAATTAAGTAAAAATTTGTAATATAAACTTTAATAAAAATTCATGCATTTTTTTCATGATAATAGAATGAAGTGAATGAAGACTCGGAGAGGCGTTCGAAAAAAGAGAATGTGGAACATGCTCAGGACTTGACTACGTGTAACAGAATCAAGGTATAAAAGTAAATATTTTTTAAAATATAAACAATATTTAAAATACTTTTTGTTTGCATGTACTTAAACTTTTATTCATTTTCATTACAAATCATTTAGACGGAACGAGATGATGATTTGAAAAACCTTCGAAATCGATACATTATTGACAACCCAACCAGTTATAATATTCAGACAGCCGCCCCTGTTCCTCTTCCTTCAGCAGCATCATCTTCAACTGATCTTAACAATAGCTTCACAGAAAAAATATCCAACTTGGAAATTGGATTTCAGAACGAATCACCTCAGCCCCAGCCCCGCCCGTCGTCGACAACTGGTGTATGGAACGAGCAGAAAAACCCAGAATATCCATATATCACAGAGATTCTCAATTACTGGCACATCCTGGAAGAAAATTACCGGATCAACCCAAATTACATGACCCGCCAAAAGGAGATCTCACACAAAATGAGGACGATATTGGTAGATTGGATTGCCGAGGTGGTTGAGGAATGTAAAATATGCAATGCAACATTCCACAGATGCATTCAATATATTGACAGGTATAAATAATGTCCTAGTACTTTACTAAAATGAATCCCGCCAAAATTTTGTTAAAGAATGATTTCTTAAAAAATTATTTCCTTTGTTTTTTTTGTAGGTTTCTCTCAAAATTGCAAATATCAAGGAACAATTTACAACTTCTGGGGACCGCCTGCCTATTTATTGCATGCAAAATTGAAGAAATCCACCCACCAGAAACGGGTGACCTCGTTTACCTTACTGACAATACGTACGACAAAGGGCAGCTCCTACGAATGGAATGTTTGGTACTCTCAAAATTAGATTTTGACCTGCTAGTACCAACTGCTTACGAGTTCACCGAATATTTTTCAAACTGTTTAAGCCTAACTACCACCGCTAAAGAGTTTTCAATGTATGTAGTAGACTTGACTCTCTTGCACGGCGAGAAGTTTCTGAAGTTCAATGCTAGTGTAACGGCCGCTTCCGCTTGTTATGTCGCAGTAAGATGCTGTGGGGATAGTAGATTCAACGTTAAAGGGACGTGCACTATACGAGAAGTTCTTGGAAGAATAAAACGGTTACATCCAACGTCCGACTTTTATAAAAGTGTGGAGCTGGCAGTTTCTACAATGTTCGAAATGATAATGATTGTTGGGAGTGAAAGAGACGCAGGTAATTCGATATGTAATAAATATCGTCAATTTCAAGATCAAAAATACTTTGTCGCCGCTGCCACATGTGCCGCATGCTTTTCGTTACCTTGGTACAGTGTAGGTTTAATGACCGGCTAATATGGTGGCATGCATTTAAATAGGTGCAAGCATAAATGTAAATAATTATGTATTTATTTGATTAGTTTTAGATAGGGAATCACGCTTATTAGTTACTCTATTAGTTTAGTTTTTTTATCGGAATAAAGTAGATATGATAAGAATATTGATACTATATTTGCTATCAAGAAACGTTTTTTTATATAACTTCGTACAAAATTGTCCAAGAATAAACTCGCTTTTTTATTCATTTATCCATAATAATAACAACTCGCATTAATCTTCATTTATAAACATTTGCGATACAAATACATAAGTCGTTTTTTAATCTCAAATTTACATGATGGTTACGAAAAAGAGCAAGGCTTCACTGGTCATAATAATAATATAAAGTTTAAAGAAGAGTTTTCTTAATTTCTAAAATATTTTGTTAGAATCTGAAAAAACTTGCAAATGATTTTTTTTTTCACTATCGTTCACAGCAATGATTGCATTCGTTTAGAGCTCCATTTGGAACTGTTCGTCGGCGTTGGTTGGTGGCTGATTGATTGATTCCGGTGGGGTAGAGTCAGATGGTGGGGTCGCGTTTTCTATAAATAACACAAAATATAGAACCTTTCACTTAATTTCGAATCTTTGATTTTCTCCAAAAACGTTTTTACTAATTTTGATTTGAGCATTTGGAATTTATTAAGTTATAAATGACTTACGTTTTGAGAGTTGTGAACTATTATCCTGAATAAGCTTGGAAGGCGAAAGGGATGGAGAAAGACCAGGAATCATTTGCATATTTTTCGGCGGAGTTCTCGCCATTGGCGAGTTGCGGAGTTGCATGAGAAAAGCTCGTTCGTACACAATACGTGTGCCTAATTAATAATCATGAATGCAATAAATTAAAAATTCTGTGAATGGAATGGCGTTTAAATCAAGGCAGATAGTAACTTGTCTCACCTCCTGGTGTAGTGGAATAAATGGTTCCACCAGGAGTCGTAGAATACTCATTTGGCAGTTGACTTGCGCTTGTTATGGTCACTCGTCGAGGAATCGCCTGACTCTGAGTCACTTGACGGGCAACTGGACTTGCGCTCATTTTGTCCTTAAATCTGAAAATCATTAGAATAAACAATGCTAAATCAATTTCAGGAAAAGCATTAAACCATTTCAGATTTAAGAGCTCATAAATGCATTTGAAATTATTTCTAAAATTCATTTCCAAACAACCAATATTTAAATATGGATCAAAGCTGGTGGTCCAACTAAATCAATATTTAGATTCTCTGAATCCACAGATGTCTTTTTTTTACTTATTTCAATTCAAAGTCTGAAATGAAATTAATGAAATTGAATGTCAAGCGTGTGAACCGGTGTGAATTCCGGAAAATGCTAAACAATTAGGCATATTTTATAGCGCGTGGCCAAGGCCATACACTGTGCATGTTGCCAAAATAATTATTTTAAAATCAATACTACACCAAATTTTGCAATCCGGAAACTAAAAACAGTTCAGGGATCGGATCGGATATAATAGTTCAAATATAATTGAAATGACCAGCAGATTGTATGCTTTTGTAAATAATTTCTTACCTTCAAGACTAACGAAAATCCGAAATGAAAAAAATATTTTGTAATTTAACCGAAGTTATTATCTAGTGAGCAAGAAAGAAAAATAATATCCACCCTCTCAAATTCACGAACACACTCCTTTCACAATTCAATTCAAAAAAATAGAAATTAAATTGAATTAAAAAGGAAAATAAAAAAAAAGAGAGAATTGACTACCACACACTGACTGGAGGAGAGAGAAGAAAAGCCTACTCTAAATTATCCTTCCTACTAGACATCTACAAACTAACTACGATTTTGATTGTAAAAAAATTAATATAATATTCTGGAGAAGAAACGAGAATGAGAAGAAGAAGCAAGCGTTCCACTACTATTTTGTGTACGTTTTTCTATCTCAACTCGTGTTAGTGTCGTCTCAATCGCAATATCGTATCGGTTGCGAGCAAGAGCTAGCAAGCAGGTCGTATGATATATTATTCAGAAAAAAAGCATTTGCCAGCATGCATGCCATCATATCATCTTCATGAGAAGCCAATGCCATACGAAAAACTTGTTTTGTGGACAAAAAAAAGTTGTACGAACAAAATGTGCATATAAGTTTTTTTATGAGTATGAACATTGTGCTTTATAGGGAGCTTGATACGATTTTAATATGGAATATAGGGAACTAAACTAAAACTAACTACGGAGATGTTTGAAGAACCATCATCATCATCATCATGATCATGAACATCACCATTTTTTAAAATGTTGTATCCAGCAGCAGTAGCAGAAGAACAGAAAGAAAAGAAAAAGCAACATCATCATTGCCTAAATACTCCGACTCCGAATGCATGGTCGTCTTCTTGTTTTGTTCCTTTTTTTCACAAACTACGTTGTAATTTTTATGAGTGTGTGTTGCGTAGCGTATTTAACTATTTTTGACTCATCCATCCACATTGCGAGAGTCAAGTCAGTCGGATACAACCTTTTCGATAGGAAAAAGCTTTTATAAACAGAAAAAAACACGGAGCACACTTGTCCTCTCGTAAATCCTGTAATTATTGGACAGGTGAATAATTAATTTTCCTTTGTTAGGTCGACATAATCACCAAGTTTAGTGGATGATGCAGTTGCCATTGTTTCATTTCTAACTGCAAGAACACAATGATCTTTGTCATTGCACTTTGTAGAAGTGATTATTTTGTGTCGCAGCGTGCCCCAATCCATAAATATCCCTATGGAGTGGAGATCATAAAAAAATGTAATTGTTTAGCAAAGAAAGTTCATCTTGACGTAGGGTAAATGTGAATCTGATAAAAAATAAAAGGAATGACGGTCTCATTTCAAAGATTTAAGGGAAGTGTATACCTACGTTTCTTTCATTATATTTTGTTCCATTTTGTTAAATGGATAATATGAATAGTGAATAAGACGTGACGTGTAGAGAAATGTAGATATTATGCTGTACAAAGGGAAATGGAAATGTGCATCCGATCCAATCCATGCTTTAGTTCACCTTTGTTCAGTGAAGTGTTGCTTTCAAAAGAGTTTATTACAAAAATTGAATACATATTTGTCCGCCTACTATGAAGAGGAGCTTGCTAGTTTGTTACAGATTCAGCTCTGTTGGAAGTTTAAGCAAAGAAAAGAACGTGCGATGTGATTATATTATAGAAGCAAGCTTTAATCATTAGCCGACCTATGTAAATATAAAATGTAAAGATGAGATTCCCGTGTGGACTCATGTTTGCTTCAGATCTGCTCTCATAAATGATAAGAGTTGGAAAATTTTTGGCGGCCGCTATATTCCGGGAGAACAGTTTAGCTAAAACCTTCTCGAGAAATGCAAATTTCCTCTGTACATAAAAATTTTACATTGTTAGTAAATACGGTGGCATGGTCTGATGTTTCGAAAGAAGCTTGTCTTGTCTGTGTCGCTAAGGTATTCGTGTTAGTCGTATCGCACCACACCGTGTGGCTCATTCTGGTGACATGTAAATTGCTATTATTCGTGTGCAAGACAAAAAAAAATAGAACGCAATAAGAAGTAGATCCTCGGAACTGGAATCGGAGAGAGAAAATGTTTTTTGTTGATGTTATTATGTTGCTCTGTTGAAATGACCCTAATAAAACCAAACAGGATGGCGGATGGGTGTCAGGAATATTAAGTGGGAAGGGAAGAGGGGAAATGCATCGTTTTCATAATACGTAATACCTAATGAATCATGACCACACTACTACACTAATTAGCGACACTGTCATAAAGTAAATAAGTATGTATCATGCAATTTGATAAACTCATTTCGTCACTGCATTTCCATGATAACCTCTAGCAACCCTTGTGCATAAGTATGATTTTAGCCTCTTCAAATGATAACCGATAACTTTCTTTACGCCAGTGCTAGGGAAAAGTCATAGGTCATTTTAGGTACTTTTTAATGATATGACATAAAGGGGAAACATGAGACATTAGGAGTTAATGGGTAAAGAAATGGTATTCAATTAACTACGCAGGAAAAGAAGTAGACCGACAGACACCTATTTCCATTTTTCCGATCTGATTCGGGCTCCAAGATATTTTTTTGTTATGATGGCACACTAAACGAAATAGATGTTGAGAGTTGAGACGACTCAAACGATTCGAGCCGCGCTTTTAAAGAGTCACACGAGCTAATAAAAAAATATAAATGTTTGCATTTGCATAAATGTATGTATGTGTGCCTCTTAAATTTTGTATTTTACATCTTCAATCTTGCATGCTTGAATGTGTTTGGACTTGAGTTGATGCGTAGTGGCAAATTGTTTTATCTCAAGTGAGTGACGACGAGAACAGAACAGCAACAGCAAAAGAAGAGTGTGAGGGTTTCGATTTCAGAGTCAGGCAACTCAAATTCCAATTGAGCTAAATGATCTCTATTGGATTAACATTCTTTTTAAATGGATTTGTATTACGCATAAAGTCTAATGCGCATGGATAGATGGACATGTTATCAACATGCTACGTACCTATCTTTTGGAAGAAAGATTAGATGAAAAACGAGATAGGAATTCTATCTATTAATAGAGTACAATAATAATTAATTAGGAAGGGAGGACATGGAAAACTCGTTTTGTCACTTACTTATAGTTAATTAATGTGAACATGATCATAATCATAATTAATTCTGATGAAGATTAAATGCATTGTCTCATAATCATATTCATTAGCTGACGATGAGTTGAGTTGCTTGGCTCAACTTGACTTTGATTTAATTGAACTCTATTTGATTGGCGTAGGTCAAATAAATAACTTGCGTGCCAATGCTCTTGCTCCGCTGCTGATGATGATGAATAAATATATCACGTGAATTCCTATAAGATATCATAATAATAGGAAAAGCACTTTTTATTCAAAAGATTTCCGTATCCAAATTTTTCATAGAGAATCCAATACAAAAAATGCCACCTTCTTCCACCATCTCCTCAAGATAATCAAAAATGAGCAAAATAACAAAAAAAAAGTCTCTTCGAATTCCGACAGTTATTTGATGCATTTGCATTAGCCAAAAAAAGCACAACAGTATCATTTAAATTTTTTTTATAAATAGCAACTCGATTGAAACGTGACGACAAAACGATAATGCACAAACATTTCATTTCATTATGGCCAAAATGCTGTCAATGAGTTCATCACACCGTGGACTCAAGGTCCCTTTCAGTTCCCCAGGATTGGGTCCCACCATCTTGATCAAGTTTGGAACTTCTCCTCTTGCCAACTGGCAGCACCTCAGTAGGGCCTTTAGCCCTCTCCAGCAGAGTGGCTCTGGAGTTTGCTTTTCAGTGAGAAATTGCAGAATCGCCATTGAGATTTCTACAGCAACGTCGTCAAATACCTGTTTTGATTATCAAAAAACGATTAGGAAATTATTTTTTGCTAAGATTTCGAAATACTTCTATTGCTCTACTGGCAATGGCACGGCACGCATAAAAAGTGAAAGGCAAAAGCTCAAGTAAAAAAAAGTACGCACGTACTGACCTTCGACTTGGACTCTTTTGGAAGAATTGAACGCACAATAGTTGTCACGCCAAGCCGCTTTCACCAAAACGTTTCCAACACAATCATGACGAATGTTAGTATTTTAGCAGACACTCAATCAAATCAAGCTATTCAATGTTAAATGTATTGTTACAAATATAAATGTCACTCTGATTGGAATAAATGCATTGGATTTTTGTGTTTTGAGAAGAAAATCAACAGAAATGCAAAAATGATGTAACAAAAAATCAATTAAATCAACGAATAATGAATGTCATGAGAAAACCAATAATAAAAAGACGTTTTTTTATGTACGATCGATACAAAAGTGTTTGTCATACAAAACCATGCGTATTTCTGTGATTCAAAATGTGAAGTGTGTGGAAAAATGAACTAACCGCTGTTTTTACCTCCTTGGACACCATATTATAAATCAAGGCTGACCCTACATCTCTCAATTCCTTAGACAGCAAGGCATGAACGGCGACCTTTGTCGTTACACGAATGTTGCTTGTCACTTGAACTGGTGAATTCGGACCGAATCCAATTGTTTCCCATTCCGAAATATACCTAAATGCGACGAGATGCAAATATGATGAAATGATTTCATAAAAAAGAAACTTTTGTATGATATGAAATTAAAAGCATAATAGAAACTTACAACAGCCATTCGGAAGTGCTTAAATTCTCGAACAAGTTACAAAGCAGGAGTGCAACGCCTTCTTGGCATCCCAAAGATAATTGATCGATATTATTGGCATATCTCATAACGATATGATCACGTCTATCCTGGTGCAACACCAGAATAACGTCATCCTTAGTGACCGCCACCCAAGCAAGGATTTTCAGACAGTAAATCCTGGAATCATCATTGACCCCAGGGTCATTGAGGAGTATACGTCCAATAAGACCCAGGAAGTCGTCTGATAGAACCCATGAACCTTCATCTCCCAAACAGTATTCCCGGAGCTCCTTCAAGCAGCGCATTTCCTCTTCGTTTAAATCGATATTATGAAGTGACTGTTCCAAGTTGTCCAGCAGCTCTTCTGGAGTGTTACACACATCTCTGAAGACATTAAAATAGACATAGATTCATATGACATATGTCCACAATTATGTAATTCTTTTCCAATTCCATTTGGGATACATTTTGCAAAAATAAATCACGGGGACGCATTCAAAGCTAACCGGAAAACGATAGGAGGTTCCCGTCGCTGCTTTTTCTTCTCCTCAATTTCCCTTTTATCCTCGGCGTCCATTTCGGCCATGAGTTCATGAGCATTTTGTTGTTGCGATGACGACGACGAAGCATTATTCTCGTTAGTTCCAGTGGCTGCGGCTGCTGCAGCAGCGTTTTCTGCTGCCTTCTTCTTTTTCTTCTTCTCCGACTTTGGAGTGCTCACATTCACGTTGTTATTACTTGTATCGTCACCCATGTTAATGAACTTAATTAAACTTTCTAATTGATTCAATTAAATTGTTCAAATAGCCACCCTTAATTTAATGAAATAAATACCACCTTTTTTTACTTAAAAAATCCAAATTCTTCTCGGCTTCTCGTTCTTTTCAACTAAAATGAGTATGCAAAAGTCCAGTGGATAAGACGAGTAAAAAATTTTCGACTATTTTTAGAACAGAGAATCCGGAACAGAGCGTCGATCAACGAACTGCTTCTGCTCCTACTGGCGGCGTATGATGCGTTCGAAAAACATTGAACTTTGGAAACGTAGGTGGAGGTGATTTCTTATTTGTACTGAGGCTTAGCACCGAAAGAATAAATATTATTAGGAATATGACGATAGAAGATTCAGTTTTTTCTTGGCAGTGATTTTTTTCTTAAAGGCAGTGGACTGTGGAGTATTTTTTTTTTTTGAATATGTACAAAAAGACTATAAACTAGTACAACTATTAATATTTGTATGAAAAAATGTTATTATTATGATATTATTAAATTAAGACTATGAAAGACTTTTGAATGCATTTTTGGCAGTAAATTTATGATCTTCCCAAAGACCCCCAAATTCCTTTGAAAGATGTTATTAAACATTGAAGAGGGTGCATGATCAGATCAGATCACAATATCAGATCATGCAGACAACTCTCATCTTCGTATGACTTCGGAGAAATGCAGCCCGCCCGACTTATACTCCGACCGAGTTTGTCCAACATCTCCTTCTTTCGCCAGCAACAAAGATCCAGGCCAAATAAATCATTTTCACATAAAAACATCGTGACTGTCGAATCGACCATTTTTTTTATTTCTTGCTTAAATGTTACACATGCAATCTTAAGTAATTAAAAATCAAAAATGATCAGTAAACTTAATTTTATAAAACCAGTACGATTTAAGAAGAAAATAAAAGATTGATTTCCAAAAAAATATAATATGTACAAAGATAACAAAAAAATTGTTAAAGCTCTTTTTCATACATTGTACAAACGAAGTGAGCATGATGGATTTTTGCGAATGTTGGGCGGAACACGCACGAACACACAGACTTTTAATAGAGTACCATAAAATGTGTGCTTTAATTAGTACCAGAACCGGTAGCAGTTTGTTTTCTGTGGCGTTTATTATATACTTTTGTTAATTAGCTGCAGCTGTGTATCGATCACTTCGTAAAATTATGTCAAGTTTATTATTAGTGTGTAAATTGATTAATCATTTTTTTAACAGCCAATCATTCGCAAATGCCTCGCACAATTGTAAGGATGCATCGTCGTGTTTAGAATTTTGAAATTTCTAATAATGAAATGTGGTCCGAATTATTTCACACACATACAATCAAGTCTATTATGTTTAAAGTTTTACTGAAAATAGCACAGTATAAGCACCTTTGAAAAAACATCTTTGAAAAAAATTGTTTATCCTTTCATAATCTAAATTCTACGTTATCTGCACCTATCATTTACCATATCTAGAAAAGGCCCACGTATATAAGGCTAAATTCAATATAACAGCCTTCACTTAATTCGTAGAAGTCATGACATGAGTTGGGTTTGAAAGGAAGCAATGAAAATATTATGTAAAGTACGTAAGGTTTGTATACGTATAAACAAGTTGCGTTCGGACGAAAGAGAACCGCCACACTTCATTCTCTTTTAAAACTAATGTAATTAAAACATTCGTTAACAATCTTCAAAATCCGTACTATCTATAATATTCTACGTTCTACTAAATCACGATAACTTTGTTGTTAAAATCTTATTTTCGTAAGAATTCAAAAAACGTCGAAACTTGAACTTCAACAATTCAATTCAAGAAGTGGCGCGCTGTCAGTTAAATAAGTACTTCCTGTTCAGCCTCTTGAATTGAATTGAATTTATTAACGTGTTTTCATGTATCAGTACAAATAGACTGGTTCGACTTCTAGTTAAAGTTAACTTTTCAAGAAACTTATTTTACTGCGAAAACCAAAAGCTGGACCTTACGGATTTGACTTCAAACTCGCCTTTTAAAAATAATGAAGGCCACGCCGGTGCGATTGTCCGAAGAATTACAAAGATAAGAACCACAATTTAAAAAAACAAAAAAGAAGTAAAATATAGCTTGCGTACAAATATGGCTATTTAAAAGCTTACAGTCACAAGGACTCTTATAACGTTCCACTGATGCGAGTATAAAAGATGCCACAAAAATAAGGAACTGCATATTATCTCTAAAAAAGTAAACGCAGCTACACTTTGAGTTTAAGAAAAAAAGTAAAACACAAGTGTGGTCGTTGATTTGTGGATTCGTTCGAGATAACAGAAAAATAGCAGCCTAAGATCCGATCGATGATAGCGGTAACGCAAACACGAGATTCCAAAAGTAAAACCAAAAATTTGACTTATACAGAAAAAAATTTTCTCAGTTCACTTAAAAATTATCAGTCCTATCCTCGTCATGAAAGCCCTCCATCCTTATGTTCCCCGGTTGCAACCGCCACAACTCCATTTAACTTTTTATCCAAAAGTGGGGAAGATTCAGGCTTGATGCCGTCCAACTCCTTTGTTCCAGACTCTTTTTCATCCTCGTTTTCAGTGGTCCCTATGTTTATGGCGCTCGCGTAAACCACAACAACGAGGTCAATGAGAAATGCGATGAACATGAGGAATGCTGTTGTTCCTACATAAGAAAAGAAAGACTTTCTCTTTAAGAATGCACCAAAACAAAATTTTAATGCAATGAGTTTAAATGTGAAATTCTTTAGTAATTTACCATGAAAGTAAACTCTAAATCTGGCAGAGTCGTACACCCAACAGTGACCCCTCTTGACTTCTTCGTTGTCACAATCTCCCCCGCTCACACCCCATACAATGCATGCGGAGTCAACAACGGTTCCGTATATAACCGGACACGGGACGTTGCCGAAAATTCCAATGGCACATTGAATCAGACCTGAAGATTTATTCAAAATTATTAATTGCAAAGTAACTTCAGATGTCAGTAACATGACAATTGAAGGAATTATTTATCTTCTTACCTAAAGCCATAGCTTTGTCCCTAGGCTCAACACACCTTAGGGTTAAAAGCATAGATCCAACTTCACTTGTTGAGTGGACTAGCACTATAAACATGAAGATGGTCAGGTACATCGGGAACAAATCACACGATACTGGGCACAATCCAGGGGTTGCCGTGGGCAACTCGAATTTATCCAGAGTGGGATTAAGATTATCTCCAACACAAGTACAGTTTGTGTACGTTAACTGCAAATATCATTTTAGTAAAAACAATTGTTGGCTGCGAGTCTGATTCAAAACAAGGTACTTATTTAAAATTACTAACCGATTTTTTACCACCGCCCATTTCTTGCCCATTGCAACCAGCATGACAAGGACTGAAATAAACATGCTGATCAGAGCCACAAACGGGGGAATATTTTTGATTGGAACATGACGAACATCCATCAGTTTCACAATTTGGTAGGCTAGAAAATTCGAAAAGAAGTTTGAAAACGAAAACTGTCTTTAAAAAGTTTAACTTCTAATACATCCTTACCCGAAGTCATTATCGTCCCGTATACGGAAATCATTTTGAATCCCTCCATCGCCCACGTTACATCCAACAAACATTAAAGCTACCATTCCAAGTGCATACACCAGTGCAGCACACGCCACCCACAATGCTATTCCCCTGGCACTCGGTTCCCTCCTTCTGATGAAAAGGCCTGAACTAAAAATTCCAATGCCCATAACCAGTATTCCCGCAATTCCAGTTACCATATTGGCTTGATGGGCAGCAAGACGAAATTGACTCTCCAAATACTTTGGCAGAAAGGTGTATAATCCCGAAATTGGGAGCAGATGAAAAACACAAGAAAATGTACGCAGAATCAAAATCTTGTTTGTGAGAAGGCGCTTGAGGGTGGCTGGGAAGTTTCTAATTTTGGAGTGGGTTGAGGGAGACGGTTTCGGAGGTTCTGGTTCGCTGTTGGGAGGTAATCTCTTTAGGGTAGCTGGAAACCCATACATTAAGATGGATGTGACGCATAAAGTCGAAGAGATGAGGATCATTCCAAGCCACCAAGCACCTTTTATAAGAAGAAAAGATGTTCATGTTAACATATTCAAATATTTCAGATCAGATAATAATATATATATTCTGTCACCATACCTAACCACCTTGGATCAGTTGGGTCATAGCCTGGGTCCATGTGCGGATATATGTAAAGCCTTGTGCAAAGGGAGCCCAGAATGAAACCCAAGACGGGGCCCAATATACGAACTCCAATAGTAATTGCTGGAGATCCAAAATTTAATTAATTAATGAAAAATTTAGCGCATTTTGGATCGCCATAAGAACTCAAATTACTTACAAAAGTAAAGCGGAGAATCTCTACTGGCGACATTATCGTCCAGGAAAGGAATTCCCAGAGTGTAAACTGCCGTTTGTCCTAATCCAATGGTCAGGAGACTTATAAAAATTATGGGAAACAGGATAAAATGGGGATTGTCCGGAGGAGCACCAGTACACGACAATGTACCATTTGTCTGCTCATCCATGACACAGAACTGTGTATCTTGGTTCTCAGTCAGCTTCAGCGATAGAGGTATCAGCACGTGTGGTGAGGCACAAAGAAGAGTTGCCAGCGAGAACAAGGACGAGCCAATGGCCATCCATCGAGGTCTTTAATTTCAAAATACATATTTTGTAAACGCAATAATAATAAATTTTTGCAGTATTTAAAATTACATAAAATATAGAGGTATAAAATTATTTTTAACCTGTGTCCCTGGCCCACGAAGTATGGGAGCAGCAGAGCACTTCCAACCTAAAAATTAAATGACAAGAACTTTTTTTATTGCTGTGGGGACGATAGTCGCATGATTACGTAATTCAAGTGTCACTATTAGGAATTTACCTGGCCAATTTCGCTCCCCATCATTAACGTCCCCGTCACTTGGCTCGGTATGGAAAACAATTTCTCCAACGTCGTGATCACCGCGACAAAGTAAGTATGGAATGTGCCTTGAAGTACACATGTTACACAGAATATGAAGAGAAAGGCCTTCTTATTCACTAAGAACTGGATGCACGGCGGCGTCACGGAGCACCAACCGTATCGAGGGGTCGATGAGGAAGTAGCTACACTATTCAACAACGACGAGGCTTGTTCTGAATTTGATTTGTGATTGTTCGTGTTGTTTTCCGTCGTCGTCGAGTTTCTATCGTTGTGAGGAGGGTCCATGTCCGTATATTTAAGACTTCCAGTCAGAGTCCAGGCCAAAAAAGGAGGGTTGGGTTATCCCGTGAAATCAGTCAGAACCTCTTTTCCAAGTCTTTCAAACGAGTCGCTCGTTAGTCACATTGTTTTCTAGATTTCTTATTCAAATGAGCCAGTGACGTAATAATGGGGAATAACAATAAAAAATGTCAGAAAAATGTGATGGGAATTGTTTTGCTCATTGAAGACTTCTCCATCCATTTGAACTGGGAGTTGTTGCGGGCTTTCTTGGGGTGAGCAAAGACTTTTTTAATGTGTAAAAAAAGGGTTGCTTTCGTACCATAAAAAATGGAAAGAGTCAAGGGAAGACGTAGTAAAAAAATAGAGAACAACAACACAACACGCAACGAGACACACGTCAAGCAAATCATGAGCCAGTCAGCCAGATTCGACTCGTCTCGTCCTCTTTCTGGCTGGATGCCAACGAGCGATAAGCATAACAGGTTTTCGTTTTCATGGAAAAGTTGCTTCTTGCTTTCACCGTAAAAACATGTACGCTTTTTAACCCGTTTCGCAAAGCAATAAACATCCCCTACGACTTTGGGGCACTTTGAGACTTTTTCCAGCTCCGCATTTCTCTACATTCTGGAAATTCTAAAATTCAATTGCATGTTTGATTGTTTACTCGATTGAAAATAAAATTTGGTAAGTACGACCTCTTTATCATGAGAATTGAGAAATTGCTGGAGGAACTAACTCTTAAAAAACATTTTTTTAAAAGATCAGTATTATCATCCTGCTGATTTGGAAAATGACATTAGTTTTACTAATTTACCTTTTCATTTGAACCCTTTTGTGCAAGACCCTTTTTCTTTCAGGTTTACGAAATATTTCTATTTTTCATCTGATCTTTTGGAACGTCTTGCCCATTTCAACTTTTTTCAACCTTTTTCTCTACAAAGGTATTCCTTGAAAAAAAATAAGTATGGCACACATCATATAATTGCTCAATTTTTAAAAGATGTCATAATATCAATCTTTTCTAAAAAATTAGGATGAAATTCCAATTTGTCAATTTTTACTTGCTTAGGCTGAGTCAAGACGAAGGACAATTATAATTTTGTTTTCTAAACATTGAGTCAAGAGGTAAAGCCATACTTATGTCTTGTGCATTTTTACTGCTCCTGCAATAATGCGTAGGCGTTAAGTTCTTCGTGTATTTTGCGAAGCGATACATATTTTTCCAGTATCTGTTAAATCTGCTCATGGGTTCACTGGTCATATCGGTTTCACTGGTTTTGGAACGACAATGGATTAGGGAAGGGCACTGTATTAACACGACAGCTTGAGTTTTACTTCCAATCGGAGGTTGTGCAAAGAAATTTGAGACAATGTGAATTGTACAATTTTATGACCCTACATCCTTACTTGTACACACATAATACATATTCTTGAGGTCGATTGCAATTATTGCATTCCATAAAAACGGATTACGCACGTTTACAATTCTTTGCATTTATAATTGAATATTACATTATATTTACCAATTTTCTAACAATAAGTGTGGCACCAACGCAGCTTACGTAACTAAAAAAAGGTTCAAAAAGGAACTCGGAAACCCTTTTCCACAATCGACTCCGCCAATTTCTCAAATTATTACATGGGTAAAAAAGAGTTTAAGAAACTTGAATCATAATCATGTTTTTTAAGATGATCAGTGACTTAATGACTTGATCTGTATGACAAGACAGGAGCAAGATGATAAAGTTAGGGTAATGAAATCTGAAACTGGAATGACATAATACTTATGTGTAGTTTTTTTGTGCGTGTTGGGATTGGGAGCACCCCGAGTTTACAAGCATTTTTAGTTTGCATTGTCTTCTGAAACATGAGAACTGCTCATAAAAAGTTGAAAATAGTAAGTAAAAGTTATTTTCAGCTACGTTACAAGTTACAACAACATATGCCTTATAGCGATAGGCGACACACAAAAAAAAAAGATATTTGCGCTTCAATGTTTATACATTGACCATCTAAATGTTACGATTAGGATCCTTTTTTATTGTTTTCATTCAGCATCATTGAAATTTGACCTGGTAATACGTAGGTAAATAGTTTATTGGTCTTTAATTTGCATAAATTTTAGCAAATGAACTTGAAAAATGTCAACGAAGCGCTTTTACAAGTACTTGGCTTGCCACACAATACTATTTTGTTTTTTGCGATAATTAAATATTCTTCTTGTCTTGAGTTCCGAACGAACGTTGACTTCACTATTTATGACGGAATTTTCCATTGTATATACACGTTAATTAATTAGGAATTATATTTTTTGTCGAAACACGTTTCGTAGTAAAGATAAATGAGATTTTATTTTATTGCAGAGATACTTATTGGCCATACTCGCTTAATTTATGCATTTCAATCTCAATCTTAAATAGAATTTATGAAGTAATTTACAACGTTATAAACTTCACATTATGCACCTATTTTACGAAGACGTTGAGTTACTTTGGGCTAACGACATGAGTGAATAATTTATCTTACTACATAATGCATATAAGTATGTAGTAGGACCATAAAAATATCGCAATTCAAAGTGCAAAGACATTTCCATCAAAATATAATTAAAGAAGGAAACATAATGGTTGTCCGTTTTTCGCACAAATATAACTGATGAGCATTAAGTAGAATACAATTAAATGTTATTCAAGCCATCAACGACAAAAAATTCTTACTTCAATTACCTACTTATTCCATCAGATTTGCAAACATATTTAGAGAATATAACTTATTACTTATAACTCTTTTACTTGACATCCTGCCGTCACCACTGTGACAAAAGTGCTATTTTAATCCACACCCACAGACTTGGGTAGTTTCGTTGTTATGAGCAACAGCAATTTTAGTAATTTTACTAAAATTGCT
>JAHZMX010000501.1:0-14838 GCA_027743895.1 Seira musarum
TTTGCCACCGGCACCAATAATCCGACCTGTTTTTGGCTTGACAAAACGGGACACATACTGAAGTCCTTAGGAACAAACCCGCTGTAAGTATATTCGGCACACTCACCTTCCAAGTATTTTTTTAACCAATTGGATTAGAAAATCTAGAATGAGTCAATGAGAAACTGTAAAAACGCATTTGAAATGTAACCGTGGACACAGGAAACGTAGACTTGACACTTTTGTACTCGCGTCTCAGGAATGAAATACAAGCAGGCCAGGGATGACGTAAAGAATTAAGCATCTTGTTGCCGCATTTATATTTTATAAGTATTTGTTCATTCGTTGGACAGTTATTAAACTGTAGTACAAATGCTCCACTGCAACCTCCACATTTCATTTGAGATAATTATAGACTGGCTTCGGCTAGGTTGTATCTACCTTGCCTCAATGACCTTTAGATTATGCAGAGTGCACCAAAAAAATTCTCTTAGCAAATTCAACAAATTACATGCAGCCACTTGAATCCATCTCATTTTATTTCATCAACATATTTTAACTACATGTCATTGTTCACAACTGAATTCACCATACAATTAAATTATCGGAAAAAAATAATGTACATGTATTTATTTATATATGTGTGATGTATTTACAATTTCAGAAATGTGACGCACGACACACAAACAAAGGCTAATCCACTAATCGCGAGACATAAATCAGAATTAATTTAAAGCTTATCTCTACCTATTTAATTAATTATACCCTTACTGTTACTGTAACTGACCTCATGGCTAATTCCGGTGTAATTAATCCATTTTACAAAATACCGTAAACAATAAAATCCATACTAAATACGGTAAACACACACGCCCCACCGTAGGTTTTGTACAGTTACAATTCCTTACGACATTTATCATGCATGAAGCTGTAACCACTGCTATTACTGCCGCGTTCATAGACCCACTTCTCATTCATGGAGTAGGTCTCCATTTTTTCCACAATCAAGACCTCATTCCGTCGAAGGTGTGGAAACACGCTCCAAAGATTGGATTTAGAGAGATCCTTCTATCCTCCTCCAAACTGAAGCAACTCCACAGTGTCTTCATACATTTCCATGCACCTCCTAAGTTTCTTCCTAACATCCTGCGTCAAGTGATGGGCCCACTCAATTTCTTGAAGGTTCTTCAAATACAAAAGGAACTGTAACGAGAAGAAGAAATGGGCGTTTCCGGAGAAGTCGATCACAGATGACTTGAGTATCTTGAAGCGGAGGAATGTTAAGTTGGGAAGGAGTAAATGTGGAATATCTTCGCCTCCAATTTTTACATTTTCAATTTTAATCCAAATCTTTTCCAATGTTGGATACCGGTTAAGGATTTCAATTACGGATGCAATTGGTTCGTTTTCAACATCAACTGCAATCATTAACTGTTTGAGCTTCCAGTCTGGATTCATGATCCGTCTTAATTGAGTGATTGTAGCACCGCAACAACTTTCGTTAGGGCTGGGACGGTAAATCTCTCCCACGCCGAAACTGACGTGAGTCAAGGGAAGATCCCATGTCCTGGGAAAACACAATTCCAGATGTCTCAAGCTGAATTCAAACTCGAAGCATGTTACAGTCTCATTAGCAGCGATGAGTGCATCAAAAATTTGATGGACGTCAATTCTGGTCATATTCAAACACGTGTGAAGGTCCAATCGACGAAGATCGGGAAGCTTCGGAGGAGGTAGCCTTTCCAGTGTCGAAGGAGGAAGACTATCGGGCAGGACCCAACATCCGATTCCGCCTTCATCAAAATTTAATTGTAGCCATTTCAAGTGTGGCATGTGAACAAGCCATTCACGAAGACAGATGTAGACTTGGGATAACGTTATCCCAACAACCCTTAAAAGTGGTCACAATTATATGAAATTACGTCGCTCGATTGATTGCTGTCCCTGAATATTTATTGAATTTAGGAAAACCGATCTAAATATTTTCCAGTTACCTCCTTTGTGAATATTTCCACTGGCTCCTTTCCACTTTTTGATTTCATCACCCGAATGTGTTTAAGCCCTTCTTGACGTATCGCTTCCGCTCTCGCCTTCCTCACTCTTGCTCTTTCATTCATGATCCCCTGGAATGAAGACGCGTCAGCAACCGCACCCGCTTCTTGTTTTTGATCCCCGCTCATATTTAAGAACGAGACTTGATGATCTGAATTTAAAAAAAAATAAATTCATCACGTAAAAATGACACATTAACCTTATCTGAAATAATTAAATTGACAACTTGATTAATAATAATTTTAAAAAAATACTTCACATTTTGCAGATAGTTTAGTGTCGTACTCAAAGCTTACCTTTTAACCGTTCGTGATTAGTGAAGAATAGGTGAAATTAAATGAATAACGATGTGCTGTTTTCAACAAATAAATCATCAATCAATCAGCAAATAAGTTTAAGCGCCCAAGACAGGACGGAGTGCTTACATTTCAGCTTCTGGTTTGAGCTGCACTGCACTGTCTTTTGTATTAGATTAGGTAGTAAAGAAGATATTGTTTGTGGTAACGTGTTTACTTCTCGGTATCCTTATTCGTGATGGCATGTCATGCACTCTTTTATGCAAAATTTTAGCTCTCAGGACAAACTTTCAATGTACATGTAAATTGTAATTGAGTGATAGTGACGACTGACGACGACGACTATGTAACGAAGACAAAGAACCCCGTCAATACCGCCACCGTCAAAGAAGCCCGTTGAATGAAATGGCTATTCATTCAATGAAATGTGAAATTTTCAGATGCTTCAAGGATGATTTATAAGATATTAACCACACAGATTAAGGTACTTCTCCTGAATTGAAAAGCTAAGCCATTCCTTTACACCACTCCATAATCTTTGGCTTCCTTATCGGTCCTTCGCTAGACCTACCGTATCCATTTCTGAGCGTATCTGCTTTGTAGTGTAAAAGCATTGTATTGTTTTCACAGCCCAGGTTAATCGTACCTGGCCTGTAGCCTCTAACGTAACACAGAATAATGACATAACCCAGACATTATGCAATTAGGTCGCCATCATTACGCTGATGACTTCATTTGTTGTTCACTGTCCAAACAGAGAGCATAATACCATCCGAATTAATTCATGACTGGACTGGACTGACAAGTAATTTACATTGATTAAGTTGACTGAATAAAAAAGAACTAGAAAGTTTTTCGACTTTGATTATTGAATGAAAGAAAATGTTTTAGCTCCCTTTTTCGGGTTCCAGCTCCCTTGAAAATAAGGGAGCGGATTGCAGCAACATTTCAGTTTTCCGCTCCCTTGTCAGCTAAAAACCGAATTGACGTTACATATCATCCCAGTATGCTTAAGGAGTATTTAGTATTTCATTTCAGATTGAGAACCTTGCATACATAATCACAATCAGCATTTAAGATGAGACATGAACATAGGAATGAAAGTGTTTCAAAACGTTTCAATTTTCTGTGAAACGTTCGTTCCAAGTCAAAAACGTTTCAGTCAATTTTGTTTCGGTTTCGTTTTGTTTCAGAGGTGAAACAAAACGAAACAGATTGAAACGTTTCACAAACAAAAGTGAAAAAATGTGCTAAAATCCTACCATTTTTTTAAATTCAAGCAAATACTCCTTGAAAAATGTCCAAAAATTCTTAAACACATGGCCTTTAATTGCTATTTTGGGATTTGTTGTCACAAAACACAGTGTAAGAATTTCTAAAATTGAGATTTTAGGGAAAAAACCACTTATTTAAATAAAAAAATCTCAGTGTTTTTGAAACGTTTTTTCCGTTTTGTTTCATTGCTAAAACGTTTTAAAGCGTTTCGTTTCAAGCTCTTTCGTTTCACTCAAGCCACTGAAACGAACCGGAAAACGAAACGAATGAAACGTTTCGAAACGTTTTTTCTTGAAAACACTTTCATCCCTACATGAACACAACATTTATAACCTTCATGACTTTATATTATTCTGTTAGATTTTATATTACTATTACCCACTTGCCCAATGAGTATTGCAGTCATGCGAAGCTAAAAATGCAGAAAGTGTTAAGAATGTTAAAAATGCAATAAGTACGCTTACTTTGCCGCATACCCAAAATCACTATTTGAAATTTGTAACTAAAAACTACACTACCACTGTACAAATTTGCCAAGACAGTTTTAGTTTTACACCGTTAATATTATTTTCTATTTATCTATTTCAATCGTCGATTGGGAAAAGTGAAAATGGTCGAAGTTCAGGTAAGAATAAAAATGTACTTAAAAATGTCTTGAACTTCTAAATCAATCCGAGTACTACACGTTTACTTGACTCCTCTTCATATTTTTATGGAATGCCTTATTTAAGAAACTGTGTTTTCCATTCGAATTGCAGAATATCCTATTAAAGGTGATTGGGGCTTGGCAGAATCCAAATGTAACTGAAGAAATTCACTTTCATCTCAAGTGTTACATCAAACTGATGGATTTGTACAGCAACAGAGTGGTAAGAAAGTATTTCTTGTTTTGACATAAATAGTTTTGAATTGATTTCTTATTTCCTCAACCCCAGTGCCCGTGTCACTTCTTCAGTTAACTTGATGTTTCGTGTTTTTGTTTGCGTTTATACTAGGGCGGTCCGCTGCAATCTTTAAGGTTCCTCTACGACGGTGTACGTGTGAACAGCAACGACACACCTGCACTGGTATGGCACACTAATTATTTACCCAAACAAAAAGTTCACATTATTTTTTACCCGATACTGTTACGGATATATATTTTAAGTCAACTTAATACTCAATCTCATTGGTTTATTTCAATAGGATTTTTTTACTTCAGCTGGATATGGAGGAGTGCGACTTAAGTGAGGTTCTCCCGGAAATGGTGGGTCTCCTTTGCATAGACCTGACATAAACGTCTTAATTTTCTCTTATATTTTATTGTCCTTTTGTAGAGGTATATTCGGGATATGAATTCATACAAATAACTTGCGATTTTTTGGATTTTTTGAAAGTACAAAAATAAAATTATATTTATGTAAGATGTTAGTTATGTACCTTCAATTTGCGAAATAATTTTAGTCGCAGCTAAACCAACAAAACGGATGTTTACTTAAGCCTGCATTTTATTAATTCCACTTTGCATATTCAAAATAGCCCATGTTAATTGAATACGAGATTTTACACTATTGGATGTTTTTCACAATGGTACGCCAATTCTTGAAAAGTGGGAAACGTCTAAGTTTAGGCTTTTGGTGAAATATTTTCTTACTTAAGTATTCAATTGCGAAGAATATGAATGACACACTTAATAACCCGTAATGTACATAAAAGAGAACCACGGAATTCCCCTTCAAACTAACTGGATTGAAGGACTTGTCATTGTCCCGGGCGAACAAGACAGTATCATTCCAAGTATCGATTCTCCCTTTCCAGGCCAACCAAAAAGTATCGATCCCGCTGTGAAGAAGGATGTGACCTTGTCTAATTACTTCTTTTTGTGGATAGTAGAAGTCGATCATGAAGATGTTGCTATGAAGCTGACCGTACTTTTTAGCGCTCATCACGATATCACGTTTATCGGCTTTGATTTTGCGCTGCTTGATGAGATGACGAAGCTGTAGTTTAATTGACAGAACGTTTGACAACGTATCCACATACGCTTCAGTCCTGCACCGAGAGGTCACGTTCAAGTAGTACATGTTCTTATCACCTGTTTCATAAAAAGGCCGTTAAAAGAGCAGTTAAAAGCAATTATGTCAGGTAAGTGTCAAGTGTAATGATACATGAACCTGAAACGTTGAAAAATCCAAGAGGATGTTTGGGACCCTTTTCAATTTGATTTAGCCTTTGATGAGCCGCATACATCGACTCGTGAATATTCGTGTGCATGAACAGATATCCGAATATGGATACATAGAACGTGTATTGGGGAATTTCAAGAGGTTTGTTATGCTTATGCAGAAACTCCATATCACCCATAAGCAGACCCAGATCTCCAGTTTGTGTAGGAGGTTTGCCAGTCATCCACTCAAATGCCGTTGCGGTAATCTCGCGAGACAGTCGAAATGAATTATCAAATATAACGGGAGAATAAATGGGAATGCGAAGGTTAAGAATTTTTTCGAATGTGTCTGGTTTGTCTACAGAGGTTGGTGCAGTGAGTCGATTAATATTATCGCCGAGGTACGCGTTGGTCAGGACTAAACCTCCAAGAAACCAACCAGTGTAAAAGAATTTGTCACGTTCACGTTTAAGAGTAGATATCCCTTGTCCAACAAGGATTCCAAACAGTTTGAAAAGAGTTTCAAAATCACCATTTGGAAACATTTGGTATACCTTAAATTTACAAAACCATCAAAAAATGTATTTTGGGTTTGGCATAAATAACTATTTTACCTGATGAAGTAGCAATACTCCAACTTTGGCTGTTATTATCAATGCAATCCAAACTTGGAATGTGAAAGCTGAGAAATATCCGCGAATCGATACAAACCTTGTCAAATCTGATAAAATGGACTTCTTTATTTCGTCCAGTGATAGACCACTCTGAATTTATGATCGGACGTTGAAGCTCTGCTATTTTTGGTATATATGCAATTGCTTCTGAATTATAGGTCCTTGGGTAGCGGTATAGTTGAGTGGCCATTGAGAAAAGAAACGCAAACCGATGGAAATTTGAGGAAGGGAAGGATATGTAGGTCAGGTTTTTCATAATAATCCTTAAAAGTATGTGGGATGTGCTTCCAATATTTCGGCGCCAATGAAGAACATATTCAGATTTAATCCCCGGAGAAGGAAGGTCGTCTGCCGTGAAGGGCTGTAGCACGGGTCCGTTTTTAATGCAAGATTCGGATTTCATTGCCTCAACTTCTATCCATGACAACGAAGGTGTCAACGATATCTGCCGTTTAACATTGAGATTGTGTAAATGGAGACGCTTCGCACAATTTAGGAAGTCATGTCCATGCAGAGAATCCACTTTCGTACCACAAATTTTTTGTACCAAATGCAAATATGACCTACAGAATGTAATAGGTTAATTAATGGGCGTTACTCTATATTTTTTCGCAAATTTTATTGTTCTCTTACCTGATGTCGGGACACACAAATAGATTCAGCGTCGTTTTCAAAGACAAAACCACAGCGGATTTTTCAATTTCAAACGCTAACGTGATGGGAAGAAACTAATAGGTTGAGGTAAACCAGTTTCTAACAATTTCGTCGAGAAAGTAACCTTCGCCCGATCTTTCGTTCCCAACATAGGCTATGAATGTGGAGGATAAAAATCCGCGAGACAAAGACAAGTCAGGAGACTTGAGCATATGCCTAATATCCGGTGGTCGTGATGTGGTTAGAGGTCCATTACAAATTGGAGAGGTGATATAGAACACAACTACACATATTTGAGTTACATGTCGTGCATGTGCGTTAAATAAGAAGGTTTGTTTGCTTCTCAATTTAATATTCAGTTTTAAACAG
Organism: Seira musarum; assembly: GCA_027743895.1. Classification (NCBI taxonomy): domain Eukaryota; kingdom Metazoa; phylum Arthropoda; class Collembola; order Entomobryomorpha; family Entomobryidae; genus Seira; species Seira musarum. The sequence continues at coordinate 7,446 of JAHZMX010000501.1, forward strand.
GTTGGTGATTTGGTTGTAGTTGTAGCAAATATTTTTCTTTTCGTTTAGAAAATATTTGTGCTTAGAAAATATTGTTGGATAATTGTGACTGGGCAGTAGTTCATACGAGCCATTAAATGAAGTTGAATTTTCCTAGATCAAAACGGTAATTGTACATCAGAAACATTACTCCTATTTCTAAAGCTCCACATTTACTTTTCTCCGAATGAATACAAGTAATTAGGAATTAGAACTTACCGTATTATCCAAATGATTTAGAATGATGTGAATGAAACAATCATGAAATACATTTAGACCCGGTTTTATACTAAGAGTATCATGTTGAGGATAGCACTGAACTGTTGAACTCGTTAAAACAAAAAGTTTTAACCAAGTAAAAAACTTCCAACTCATTATTAATCAAGCTTGGATGGAAATTGTATATATTGCCATTGCCAATAACGCTGTTAGCAGCTACGGCGACGGAATAATCCAGAAATCTAATCAGTGGAAAATCTAGGCAAAATACTGTGCCAACACTCAAAATATCTCACAAGTTCCGCAAAGTTTCCAAAAAAATAGTTTTGAATATTTCATTAAAATATTATTACAACGCTATGCATGAGAATTGGTTCAATGGAACACTTGAACTAAACATACTTTGGCTTACTTCCTGACCTAATTTGAGCACAAGATTGATAAGTTATGCTTAAGCTTTTCGAACACATTTAATGCTTTTAAGGTACTCAAGACAAATTTATTTTCAGGTAGTAAGGAAGAAGAAGCTCCAAAGCAGTGAAAGCAAATTGTATTGCGGTCAACTAGGAAGCACCTCTGACAAGAATACTTGTTACCACGCAGAGTTTGGAAGTTTTACCAATTATGCGCGGGATTGGGGATGGTTCCTTTCTTTATTTGGATTGGAATTTTAGGAATACGAATTGTAATTTACTTCCTAGCAAAATAATTCTTACAATTTTTTCAAATCCAACCCATTTTGCAACTGGAAATGAATAAGACATTCCATCAAAGATAACGCTATCAAAACAGCGATAGTGACGTAGCTGAGAAAGGGTTGAAGGCGAGAAATTTATTCTCTGAATGGTTATGAATTCCTGCCATTTCTTTCGGCTGCACCAGATAATAGCCATTTATTCTTGAACATACAAATTCTGGACATGGAAGTCGAGAAATCATTCATACATAAAAAGAGTTCAACAGACACGTCAAACTAACCGGTCACAATATATGTTCCATGAAACAGATTTAACCGCCCGCGGGCGTTGATGGTTATGAAATTTAAAAATATTAACTAACAGGCTTACTTGGCATATCATGAGCTTATGGCACATAAGGCATGTCGAACTAAACATTCTTTAAATGCAATAGTAATTCTGTGATACTCCCACCTCTGTTCACGTTCACACGCGACGCGCGGAAGTATTTCACTGAAAATGAGTTAAGCACATGTCTCCAGCGTATACTAGACATTCTGATATTATATGAATACAAAATATTCTTGAATTGTACCCGAAATTTTTTTTCACGGAAGCAGTGCTCAATTGGCACATGTATTTAGCCTACTTACTTTGCACGTGACCTGATCTTCCACTTCGACCATAATCTACATGATGTAAATTGTATTTTTAACATATACATAATTTAATAAAACATGCGGATCGAAATCCAATCAGTTTTACTTGTTCTGAGATGCTACAAGTACATATTTCCAATTTCAGTACGAATGTTTACGAAAAAGGGAGAAAGCTTTAAAGCATTTCGTAAAATTCATGATGACCATGTTTTGCGTGCTCGTTTAGCTTTTCTTAGTAAGTCTGCAAACGAGTGTACGTATCATTTAGGGCACAATTTTACACGTGCAGAAGGCGAGAGTGGACTTCCTTGTTTTATGTAGAATAACTTATTTTGAGCTTTGCAATGCAGAAAATTCTAAAATGTCAAGAAATGTCAACATTTTCCTGCAATATGAATCCTGAAGTAATTTATTTTGTGATGTTTTCATGGATTCATTAAATTTATTTCATCGTTTTTGTTTACAAAAATTTATTATTTAGAACACTTTCATCCTAATATATGGTGCCGTACAACTTGGTGTAAGAAGACGTAAGAAAAGACCCTTAAACGACACTCAAAAAACGTGAATGAGGGTTGGAAAGAAAGGTTGCGCCTTGTGTGACAAAGTCTCTAAAGCATGTTCTTCACCTCATGTATTAGTGTCGACTAACAGTACACATTTGTAAATACATAACATGAAAATGTAATTCATTTCCATTTATTTTACTCATACATTGAAATTATTAAAAGTTAATTGCCTTAAGTTAGTTTTAAAATTTTTAAGTTCATGTTCCCTTAATATACACTATCGCACAATTCAATTAAACTGTAATTCTCATCAATTAATTATATATATAACCATCACATTCTCAGAATCATATTTTGAATAATCGAAATCAATTAACATTAATAGACTATGAAATAAGAGCACACATTATATTTTAAAATCCATTAAGTAAGTAAACTTAATTGAAAATGAAAAATAGTACATGTCAATATCGCTGGGATTTCAGACATATATACATTCAACTCGTAGGTAAAATCTGAGGACGACAGTTAGGGTCAGTAGTAGCTCTTATCAGCATATTGGAACCGCTTCAAATTTGGGAAACACTTCCATATCCATACATTTGGCTTGTTCATGTCCCCACGTTCGAAGTATTTTATCATCACAATAACATGTGCTCTTTGATACAAGTAGACCACTTCTATTTCTTCCAAGGACTTCAATAAAAGTAAATCGTCCAATTCCAAGTTTCCATTCAAAAATGATAAAGTACTATAGTGCGTCAGATTTGGCAGGTCTAGTCGAACGCTCCTGGTATCCATTTCCACGTCCGAAAGTGTTAAATGTTTAAGTGTCCTGTGGAATTGATTGATGGCTGGAATGATCACGGAAGCTTTCTCATTTCCAAGTGACAGAGATTTGAGAGGCCAAGCAGTTCGGGTTGGCAAACTGGATATTGTTAATCCGGGATACAATTCCAAACTCAGTCCACCCAAAGCTTCACCAATTTCATCAGTGACATGCTGGAACTGGTAGAAAGTTACGCCCTTTATATTGACCCAATTCCTGAACATGTCAGAAAGTACGGATCCGTGTATTTTTGAGTCGCAGCCTAATTGCTCCAACCGGGGCAACTCAAGGAGCGGATCAATCTGGGTCGAATATTTCGAAATGTTTCCAAGTGTGAAACGTCTGGTTTATATACGAGCAATCCCAATCCTTTCAAATTTGGCATATGTTCAAGCATTTCACAAAGCCAGTCATAAGCGTTATCATCAGTGGTCGAGATAACCCACTCCAAGTAGAGGAAGTGCACAGATTCTCCATGGAGCTGAAGGAGTTCAACGACCTTCCTGCAGAATACATCCGAAGGACCAATATTGTCGTCGTAATCCTCAAAAAAGTTAACACACAAGTTTCGTATGAGGGATGTAGATGCGTGAGGATTGCCGAATATAGATTTTGCTCGGTCAATAGATTTTTGGTCATCTAAATAGCAAGCTTTCAAATATCCCAATTCCGAATAAGCGCCTGCTCTTAATAACCATTCGTCTCTAGCAATGCCGGATTCAAATCTTTGGAAATCAGCAACTTTTTTCCAAGCCTTGGAAACGGTCCGAGTTTCCTGACATATCGTTTTGAAGTTTTGTACATGAACCTTGTAGGATTTACGGGCGTTGTCAGCGTTAGTTTTGAAAACGTCGAGTACCTGCGTAAGTCAAAGTCAATATATTTACACAATCTAACCAACTTTCAAATCGCCAATAAAATGAACTGAGAATGGATTATACAGACAATAAGAGACCAATCACCTTTGGCAACATCATAAGCTTCCGTCTTCCATCTAATAATGTCGCAAAAGTTTTGCTCGTCCGTGACACATTTATGACATCAGAGTGGTCAGTAAGTTGTTCCATAACGTTCTCCCAGGTCTAAGGATAAGCAAAAAAGAAATAATACATTACCAATCAATCCATACAACGTGATTGAGTCAACAACAAAACATCTAGAGTAAGTACTAACCCCGCTATTTTGAAGTCGTTCCAATGCGCCTTCGGGAAATGGCTTATTGTCACCTCTAGTCACCCGCCGGTCATGGATGGTTTTTAGTTTCACCTCAAGCTCCACCCTTAACGCATTCCGTTTCTCCTCGCATCGTTTTTCAATCAACTCATTCATATCTAAATCCTCGTTACGGCTGCGCTTTGGGTTCCATCCCACCAATTCAGGACTTCTTGCTCTCTTCATTTTAGCAACCGACTTCGTAAGGGAATATCAACTTCCAAAAGTCTAGAAACAGATTTTAGCTTGCATCAAACACGTAACAAAATTGCAAAACGACAGTATTTAAGGCAAACGAGGTTTTGAGAGATATTTCATTTAATTTTTAAATCTGTCAGCAATAAATTAAAGTCGCTTTTTTTAAAGTTTTTCGCGATAAACTAATTTTGAGGGTGTCGGAAAGGAATTATCAGAGGAAGAATGAGTTAACAAAACTGGTCTGTCGTGAGGAATGCCTAAAATACTTTTACATTCTTTTTGTCACCACCAGACAACGGCTACCTTTTGACAATCCTCCTAAGGATGAGGATTCTAAAAAAGCTTAAAATAAATACCGATAGCTTATAGATATGAAATTGAAATGTGTTACTTGGGAGTTTCTTTTGGCTTGGGTTGTTGGTTTAATCCGGTGTATTATTTTTGAGGTAGAAATGACACGACAGGTGTTTTAGTTTTTTATTACCTGTTGAATGAAGCTGTAAATGAAAGATAATTAATCCTTTTTACCATCATATTTACGGATTAAGGGGAAAACGACAAACAGACGTTGCATTACAGTGAATTTTGATTCTACTGCACATTAAGAGACATAAAAATATGCATGTTATTACATAGTCTTTTTGTTCAGTTTAATTGAGCTTGGTTTATAAATAGATTTGAACAAAAATGGTGAGGTGGATAGATATGAAAATTGGATATGAACAATCTGAATTTCTACAACACACATAACACACGTATGTAGCTTGTTTGCTGTCATTAACCAAAGCAAGTAAAGAACTCGAGTTTAATGTGAACATTTTCTGCATTTGTGATTTGTTCAGCATTGTGACAGAGAATTAGTATTGAACTGTTGTTTGGTCACAACACACTTCCAATTTACAGTTAAGATTTAACTATATTTCTCAATTTTGAAGATATTATTAGAGCCATTCAAAATCACCTAGAAAGAGAGCGAGGCAATAATTATAATTAATTTGAATTTCGTCGAATAACACAGCAGCCAAGGAACAGGATGGCGAATGTGACAGGAGAGACTGACGACATGGTCAAGGTACCTTTGCCGAAGAACGAACACGAAAATCTAATTGTAAGTCGTTTGACAGTAATTTTTAATTACTAATTAAGTTTGTTGTCTCTCGCCAATAAACTAGATTATTTCAAATTACAGTTACAAAGTTCTTGCATTGTTTATTTTTGTGTTTAGACATGCGCGACTAACATTTTGAAGGACGAGAGCGATCATGAGGTAACTTTTTAGTTTGTACTTTAAAATTCAAAACTATCTAAGAGCCAGTTAATGAGGCGAACATGAGAAAATATCACCTCGTTTGTTTTCTCATTGTTTTTTTTCAGTTTCTAAAGTCAATTGTCGAGCTACTCCAGCATTCAAGGTCAAGCTTCAGTGTTAGAGAGGGGCTCAAAAGATTTCATAGAAATGTGAGTTGACCAATTGTTACTATTCTACTTGAAACAAAATCAAAAATCCCAACTTTTTCTTATTTGAATTTAGGGTTGGGCATTCATTAGGAAACTGCGGACACAGACTTATGATTTCACACTCCATCAAATTTCAACTTCATCGTCAAATTCTCTGGATTTGGAGAGGGCCAAACCTGAACCTAACTTACGAATAAGGAATCGACTAAATTGGGCAAACCATCCGATGAAAAATGAACTCGTAAGCTCAGTTTTTAAATAATTTTTATGTATTCATAGGTTGTGTTGCAAATAGATTAGTGAGGTTTCTTGCTTTCATGTGACAAATTGTCTTTGTTTAACAGATTCTTAAGAGAATTTTCGAATACTGTTCAGTGAACGACCTAAAGAAATGCCGTCTGGTTTCCAAGAAATGGCGTGATGTGTCCTACATTTCCTGGCGCAGTAAAGCGGTTCTACAGACGGAGAGGTTGTTTTTTAAATACCCAGAGTCTGGTGGGATTGCTCATTTTAAGGAGGATGTGGCCGTGGAAACATTCATCAGTAACGCATCAAAGTTAAATGAACGCCCACTTCAGCGTTACGATATCACCATGAAGTACTCCTGGCATACAAATGGGCGCAGTGACTGGGATATTCCCTACACGTTTGCAATGAAGAATAGAAAATTGATTTTGGACTTTTTTAAATCATCTATCGAAAACTTGTCCATGGATTGTGGTGATCTGGACACCCTGTCGTTGCTGCTTACAAAGCTACCGGAGCTACATGATCTCCGTCTCGATTTAAACTGTAGCGATTTACATGAGGAGTACAGTTCAATAATTTCGAAAGGTGGGCAATGCCCATTGCAAGATTTGCAACTGGCAATTACAAAACTATGCAAACTGGAAATTCACTCCCATAAATACGAGATAAACATAAACTTTCCATGGAAGAAAATCTTTGAAAGCGTTCCAGGTCTAAAATCATTCCGTTTGTATGGTTACGACGGTTGGAAGTAGTTGAAAGCCAATTCCCCCTTCAAAGGTTACGTCTAGGGGAAGATGACAATGAGAGCCGTTCTTCGGTTTCGGATTTGTTAGAGGCTCATGCGGAAACTCTGCGGTATATTTATTGCGACACTTTTTGTAAAACCAGCCAGGGAGCGTCGCTTCCATTGTCATCATATTTAAGGTCGATGGTGGAGCTACCACACTTAAATGAACTCGTCATTAGTAGCTACTGCGTTCAGGCCTTTCATCTGTTGTCCTCTATGAATACTCCTGAACCAGAAAAATTAAGAATTTTATCACACAATTGCTTGGACTGGGAAGAAATAGATGTTTTTAAACGTATACTAACATCCGAAGAATTTATGGGTTCCTGTTTCCTTCCAAATCTAGCCGAGTTCATTTATGATGTACCCAAGGACTTCCGGTTGAGGTTTGTCGAGCTAAAAAGCTTAGGGAAATCAATGCCGAATTTGACAAATCTGCGCATCCCCCTTAGTGAACATTTATTCCCTGTTGTCTACCAGTGGACACGATTCGAGTCGTTGCATGTTATGGCCACTGTTAAGTCCCTTTTGGACTCATTTTGTATTTTGTACTAACAATTCATTCTTGTGAAGCT